>APFE031740260.1:1856-19353 GCA_000404065.3 Pinus taeda | reverse complement strand
AACACATGGAAAATTTTAGGGGCTAATATTCGCAAGTAGGCTAATTTTCTATGCTTTTTCCAAAAAAATATTAGCTAATTTTGTTTTTTTCTAAAGTGATTCGCCCAAATTTTATGGTATAAAGTTATTTTACCTCAAAAATCGCCAAAAATTTATATAGAGACTATATAAAATTATTAGAAATTTTGATATTTTTAAAAAAATATTGCCAAACATTTTATAAATTGCATATTAAAGACTATAGAGATTCGCCAAGGTTTCTAAACTTTAAGATAAATTTCCATTGGTTGGAGACCAGGGCAAAACCCACAAAGGGGAAAACCTTTTCAAATTCTTCTTATTAGATTGTCATTGAATGTTTCAGCAAAGGAAGAGTACAATGATCCATATCATCAACCACAAAACTATCTAGCAAAATCAACTAAACAACATCCAATATATGAACCCAACAATGCTAATAATCAAAACCCTGATTCAGAAGTCTGTGTCAAATGTCAAAATCAACCCCTAGCTTCCAACAGCATAGAGAGAGTGATGTGTGTGCAGCTGAAACCCTCCAACTGCACTCATAGGCTTGCGTGCTTGTGGTTGCAACCGACAACATCATATATCATCCCTGCGGCTAAAAACCAAAAACCCTAATCACACATGCAAGCTTCAGATCCTGCAATTTCAGACTTGTGCAAGCCAAAACAAAGAAAGAAGAATAATTGATGATCCCCAAATGAGGGTCACTTGACTTGTATTTATAGCCATCCAAGGGTGTTCAATTTCCTTTTGGGCCAACCTGTCCTTTTTGTGCACATGGGGGTTTCCATATTAAAATATATTTTTCCTTAACCAAATTAAATTCTTCCAAGGGCTAGTAGAGGTCTTCCTTGATGAGGAAGATTGTCCAAAGGAGGGAATTTGTTCCTAAGCTACCAAATTTAACACAGAGTACCAATGCATCTCCCAAAAAAAGTAGATTTAAGCTAGTTGCTAGATAGATAATATAAAATAATGTCAAGTTAGTTTAGCTTGGGTGGTTGGGCAGAATAGTTGTTATCTTCCCCACCCAGATTCAAATCTCGTAAGTTGACATATTGATGCTCTAGAATAAAGTAACTTTGGTGTGCTTTTAAGTGAGTCTACACTTAGGGCTGGCCTAGTACCAGCAACCTCTCTCTTGCCTTCGAGCTGAGAGGGAGGCTGACTTTCTTCCCCAGGCGGTACCCAATGCCCAAAATTTTATCTGTATAAAGATAATATAAAATAATTAAAAAAAATAAAAGAGAAGGTGAATCCGAAGTATATCATTACATAAAAAAGCAGTCTACTTTTTAAGTGTACTCCATAGAACTAGCTACCGAGGGCCCACTGGTCTCTCTACATAACTAGAATAAAAGGAGATGAAGTGAGCTGAGAATAACAAACAATTGGCCATCATCTATGATACTGAAGTCACCCAAGACCTTTGGAGGCATGTTCATAGTAATAAAATTATCTCCACTAGGGTAGAATTTAGGATGTACTCTCTGTTGGATCCTAGTGCTATCCTCTATGTCCAAAGATAGTGGCCTGTGGTGTATACATTCCCAAATCTCAAAAAATTTATTTCTTTACTTATACTTCTACATCTGGATAATTATCTCATTCTCTTGCATTCAAGTTTGCAATCCTAGTACCATGTATATCTCCCAAGTCCTTCGTGCTTTACTGCAGGGTTGGCATGAGCTCTGATTGAATCCACTGATAAGCAAAACCTAGTACTGTCTGACCACTCTCTGAGTAGCATAACGTGCTTGTGGGTACTTCAGCACTAAGTCAGATGAAATGGCTCTAAATAATCTTTTCGTCATCCTTTACATGCTTGTGACTAATTGTAGATGTATCTGCAAAAGTATCCTCCTGTGGATAAAGAGCCATACAAAGTAGATCATGCTAAGAGATGAGGGAAGAGATAATCATAAAACCTGTGCCTCTAAAGTGATGAGGTATTGTTAAAGGTAATGTGAGAAGCAGCAACAAGAAAATAATTTTAACGCAAAAAGAAATCCATATTCATAATTGCTAATTTATCTTTGTAAGCAATCAGTGGAGCAGGTACTCTTCTGTAACGAATAAAATATATAAATAATGTAAATGATAATAATCATAAATAATTATTAGTTAATTAATAATTAGGTTGAAGAGGCATGTCTAAATGAGACATGACTCTTCATGAAGAGATGCTTGGTATACCATCATTTGTAAATCATCATCATTCATATTCTTTTTCACATATTTAATATAATATTTATGTCCTCAATGGATAATTTCATATTCCAAGTCTTTTGGAGTAATTAATTTATAGAAGGAACTTTGTTCGCTTCAATTGGTATCAAAGCCACATTTGGCTGATCACCAGGTCTTTAACTATCAGAATTTGTCAATCTTGTTGCCGTATAAATGAAGCATTTTGCTCAATATTTGGGAGTTTCTCTTTTTCTCTGTTTTTCTAGGCCTTTGGCCATATAAAAAAAAAATAATAATAACAACAACAAAAAACATATATAAGTAAATAAATTTTTTTAAAAAAAGAAGAGAAAAAAGTAAAAGAAAAAACAAAATGGATACAAAATCTCATACCAAGTATATTTAAAACTTTTTACTCTTCCTCCTTAGGCACTGGGTCGCATAATGACCCATCTCCCCACAGTGGAAGCACTTGATCTTCGAGAGATCTTTCTTCTTCCGCTTCTCCTGCTTCCCTCAGATACTAGGGCCACATCCTCCTCCTCCTGCTTGACCTTGATCCGTTTGCCGCTACTACCTGTCTTCGACTGTCGTCTGATCTCTTCCCGGTGAAGAGCTACCCACAGCTTGTCCCAAGGTAGGAGAGTCCCTCTGCCCAGGATACTCTGGACAAACACTTCCCAATCTTCTAAGACAGCATTCAGGGTTGTCCTCACCATAATCTCCTGATCCGGTGTCGCTCCTATAGCAGTGAGCTGGTCTTGAATCTCATTCAATCCTCCGAGGAAGGTATCAACTGATTGACCCTTCTTCATCTAATACGACCTCATCTGGTTCTCGAGCAGCATTCTTCTCTGCACAGAAATATGCTGGTATAGGTTCTTGAGAGCCTCCCACATCTCAACTGTCGTTTCCTTCTCGACTATATGTGGTACCATATGATCCTTGACCCCGTCAAGGATAATGCACGTGGCCCTCGCCATCGCCACTTCGTACTTGTCGTTATCATTGGGGTTGACTGGGATAGGTATAACCTTCAAGCCGAAGTTCTTGACACAATTCCTGTCAAGCATTGATAAGAATCTGGCCTTCCAGACTACAAAATTCGATGCTCTGTCCAGTCTATCCTAGTCTCTTACCCTGTGTAATGCCATGACGCTCCTCTACTTCCCTCCTGGAAGTTCTTTGTTCAACTCCTCTGAGTCTCTACTTCCCGTCTCGAAGTTCACTTTTGGACTCCCTCTAAGTCCTGATTTCCCTCCTGGAAATCCTTCTGCCACTTGTTGAGATGCCCCCTACTCTGATCGTCTTGTGCAACTGCACTTTGATCCAGGTTCTTCAACTAGAAACCCTCGGTAACAACTCTTTTGGCCCTACACTGTCAGGTACTGTTCTGACTACAGTACCTCATGAGCTCCACTTTGCAATATTTTTGTAGCCTTCTAGACTCCAGCAAATGCCTCTCTGTGAACTACGTCAGCCCCTCTCTAATCATGTTGGCTCTACGTCACCCCAGATGGGTTTGCGTCAACCCTGGGATGCCCTGCTCAACCCTCTAGCCCTCTGCATCAGCAACGCTAGCCTCTCTGAGGCTCTGCATAGCTCCTAGCTTCTTCTACGTGGCTCTGGCTAGCTCTGGGTCACACTTCTTGGCTTTTGCGCTGCTACAAACAGCTTTTGTCACCTCGGGATAGTTGTTTTCTGTTGTTATTGCTCCACTCAGTTGATGGCATTTAGTCCTCCTGTGATCTACAATCACTCTCTGATACCATGTTGAAGTTTCTAAGTTTCCTTAGTTTAGAAACCCTTCACGCACTTATTCTGATTTATTCCTACCTACTTCTTATTTTTCTTTAACAAGTTATTTACAAAGTAAATACCGAAAATAAACACGAGTGCATACTCAACATATTACAGATCAGCAACTAAAAGAAACAAGAACAAACACACCACATGACATCATTATTTTTGGACCAATGTCCCCGGAAAAAACCAATGTGGGAAAACTAGTACAACTATCTGAGGGTTTTCTTATTAAGCAATATCATAGTACAATCTGGGTGTCGAAATTGGCCTACCCAACAGAGAACTTCCTTAGCATCTATACCTCGCAGTTTGAGAGAAATCTCCTGGCTGAAACCCCGAAAAATCCTTCCGGCAGCGCTTTAGCACAAAACTGCTCCTGCAACCCCAGCATCTGCCCAATCTGGACTGTGTCAGCCCATCTCTGTCTCACATTGGCCCTACATCAGCCTTTCTTGGCCTGTGTCAACCCCAAGAGACCTTGTGTCAGCTTTGGGAGCCTCTGCATCAGCTATGTTGGCCCTTCTGATGCTCTGCGCAGCACTTGGCTACCTCTATATGAGCCCTTGCTAGCTCTGCGTCACTCTCTTTGGCTATTGCGCTGCTCTCCCAACACAATCTCTGTCTTCTCTATTTCTCTGTACTCAATGCCCCTCAGCTGCTCTCCCAATCACTGATTCTATCTCTCTTAGCAAACCCCACTCTAGAGAATAGAATGATAAAATGACTGATCACTCTGGTGCATTCTCCACGTGACCCTCAAGCCTCCTCTTATACTTTTCTTGTTGATATCTTAAACGGCGAGATTATGTCCTTAATCAACGGCTAAGATTAGAACTGGCTTGATCCATGTCTTTTGGACCATTCTAACACAGATTCATATTAATACACATTAATATTTTATTTTCATTAGTTATTTTAATATTTCATGATTTGTTTAGAATCTGCCCAAACCCTTTCTGGGTATTGGAGATCTTGTGTGCCCCAACCTCTCCACCAAATTTTGTGGCTAGAGCATATCTGATGCTACCCCAAATCAACAAAGGCTTGGAGTACCTCCCAAGCTACAAAAATCAACAGTCCCTAGAGGATTGAAGTAGAGGCAAGGGTGATACTAATGATAAGGATCACAATATAAGTGGCAGTGAAACATTGCTTGTCATTTATGTTTGTCATTTAAATGTTCTTGCTCATGTATTCATAATTCTTGCGGGTTTATGTTTCTAATTTTTGGGGGGTTAAAATTTCCAATGCATTTGCATTTCAAAAACGCATACCCGTTTCCCCATATGATGCAACCTAGGTCACATCACAAGTAATCCGAGCAAAATCTGACAATAAATGCACATGAAATTTCTGTATGCTTTTCATTAGATATGGCTTAAATATTACTTTGAGTTTTAATTGGTTATCAAAGGTCTTGGCCAGTTGGGTTTGTCCAGAAAGGATGGAGGTAAGGTCCCAATGCCTAGAAACAATAGATAAACAATGTTAGGACCCCAAAAACGACACTAGAGTCATGATATGTGTAACCTACACTGGCCATTAACCATAGAAGAGAAACTGATCTCAAAAGAAGAGCCCCTTATTAGACACAGGTTGCATGATACTATTGGAGGATGTAGAGCAGAGGTGATGAAAGCTAGATAGTATTTCAGTATGGTGGGCAGTAGCACTCTTGAATCCATTGGACATCAGCTTGTGCTCACATATGGTATTGAGACAAAAACATAAATACTACCTTGCTCCTCCCACTTGCTCATGATCACTTTTGGGCCACTATTGTTAAATTTTCTTGACTATGACAAACAGACTCCACACAAAAGAATACCTAAAGAGGCTAGATAACTGAAAACTGAGAGCCACTTAAAACTGCAAGTATAATAATGCTAGAACTATAAACACATACTGCAGAAAACATATAGCAGAAACTCAGTAGACGGACTGTCAAAACCTGTTATTGTTTTCTCAGTAATTTTTAACTGAAATCTGCTACAGGAAAAACAGCAAACTAATTCAGTGTTCACTGACGAACTGAATGAATTAAACCTGTACCCCTCCCTTTTCCCTTACAGTATAGAAGGTACAATCAATCTGGACACATGCACAACAGTGTCCCAGCTGAAGGTCTTAATCCTAATCATAGTGTGCCTGGTAAAGTAAGCCTCCACTGGAGATGATCTGAGGCATATAAGCATGCATCCTCCTAGAAATATGAGATTCTACCTGAACTGCATGCGCCTTACCTAACAGAACTTAGACTTAAGTAAATTAGGAAACTATTAGAATAAAACTGAACTAGCACATAAAAACTGCTGAGGATAACATGCAAACAATTGAGGATAGATTGCTGGAGATAGAGCAGCATTCACTTCTACATAATCTAATCCACCAAACTGCCGAATCTAGAAGAAGGGAAATGAACACTCATTGTCCAGTTCAAACCGTCGTAACTGGAGCACCCAGGTCTGTTCACAAGTGCACCCGAGACTGGCACATGTGCCCCTAGCCTGTAGAAGACTATCCAAGGTACAATCTAACAATTATTATGCTACTTCTCAGATTTTGGGAGGCATCTACAGAGTTTGTTAACTTAAAACACCCACAGCATAATCAGAAGTTAGAACCAAAAGTATATAGTATATAAAGAAATAAAAAACAAAATCAAGTAGAGTACTTATTAATTCGGAACAAACCCCAACACAGCATAGCTTGTAATAGATCACATGGGCAATGTTGAAATTTAGAAACGGACAGGTGCTTCTGCATAGGCTAGGTGTCAAGCATGCAGGACTCACCTAAAGTCTCACAGAATAAACTTGCTTAACTTATTCAGTTGTCTTTTATGATTTTCCCAAATATAATTTAGGAAAAGCATATTTATTAAGTTAGTTAATTAATGTTGGTTATTGAGCTATGAAAATCTAAGGAAATATAGTTTAATTACATTAAGATTTAATCTCAACCATTAATCTCAAGTGAGGTGAGAATAATCTCAACCATCAATCACTTTGGAGATTAGGGTTTTAGCACAATGACGAATCATAAAAGACACACTAAGGAGAGAAGACACAGATTTAAGAAGAGCATTTTAGCAAGTGAGAGATCCCACCAAAAGGTGAAGAGGGACTTTCACCTAGAGGTCAAGGTTAAGGGACGAAAATATCAAGAGAGATTTCAGCAGCAAGAGATCACTCCCGGCAGGATCATACAGCAAGTTTAGCAAAACAGCAATGAGCAGCAGCACAGGTGAGGCAGTATTCTGCTAGAGATCTTACAAAAGAGGAGAAAGGATAGCTTGTACAACTGGTACAAGTGCCCCAGTGCATAGTAATCCAGATCAGACACACGATTGAGGGCAGGTTTCAGGCTAAAGCAAACAGCAAGTCGATCGGGTGTTTCAGAGGAAAGTTGGAGATTCATACAGCTGGTACAGGTGACCAGAAAATCTCTCTGATTGTTGCAAATTGTATTTTTCTGTATAGTCATTTTCACAGTTAGGGAGCCTTCACTGTTCTGAGTAAGAAAAGGGAAGTTCAGTTGGAGGGTTAATTTCTGTGTAAAGATTATTTCCTAAGAATGCTTCCGCTGTAAATTTCTAAGATAAAATTCCAGCATGTTTTTAATTAGTAAGTGCAGATTTAAATTTCTGGGTTATAAATTTACTAAGTATAATAAACCAGATATGGAATTAGAAGTTTTACATGACATCAAAGCAATAAACTCTGAAGGGGAAATCAAAATTCTCATAGGTTTTACAGCAGATCTAAACTTCCAGCAGTAGGTTTTCCTTCAGTAAAAATTACGATTTGGAGATAGTAGCGACCAGCTTGAGGTTTGGGAACAAGTTGGAGGGTGCTTATTACTTCATCCCTTGGAAGGCAATGGTCAGATTAGTCCTAATGGAAAATGAGCTGTGGGATTTTGCAAATACTATTAAACTTCTAATTCCAGATCTGGTTTATTATTCCTAGTAAATTTATAACCCAGAAATTTAAATCTGCACATTATTACCCACCAAAATAGGTAAGCCTATAGGAGAAAACTTTTCTCCTATTCTCCGCATCCAGCCGGCAACCCAGCAGCCCCAGGCAGCCACCACTAGTCGATATCATGCCATTATATCTCTGCCACCTTCATCAACCTTATGCTTCTCACCCATCCGGAAAGAGCATATGGACGAACGTGGACTTCCACTCAAAAAGCCCTCTAATCATTTTGCAATTGGGTGTTTATGCTTGTTTGCTTTTGACATTTGATAAGGATTGTGGGGTGACTTGGAAGGAAAAGGGGTTTTGACCATGATCTTGTTCTATCACCTTTAATGGGGAGTTAATCTTCAATCCTAGTGCAGTGCGACCTCCCCTAATGGCCCAAAGGGTATTAGGAGGCGCACAAATTGGTAAGCCTTGATTGAGATAGCGTAATTCCATCTATCCCTATATCATATTACCACTTTCTATCATACATTGCAAGCCCTTATTTCACCTCCATCCTTCAGGTTCAACTGACCATTAATTCTTTGGGATTTGGCATCCATACATCCACATACCTGGGTATTGCTAGGAAACTTTGCCCTAGGAGCTTGATGCAACTAAAAGAAAAGGAAAAAAACCTATTATGGCCAAAAGCAAAGCAAAAGAAAGAAAATCAAACTACAAGAGATGGTCAGGACATACACATTAGCACATGGCCAAAAGCCTAGCATGAGCTCTACCTCACTCATATGGCCATCACCCAGTTCATAGGCACATGTTGCCCCATTACATCATAAAAAGGAACCCTTGCATGTCTCAACCCCAATGAGCAATGAACTGCGTCATCACTAAGGGGTAAAATAACCAATTAACATAATTCAAAGAAAGCTCTAACACTCGAGTTATGCGCAGTAATACCAAGAAAAATCAAGCAAAGTAAAAGGCACACACGAGGGGTGGAAAAACAAACGCTGAGTTGGTAACTCATGCATCCGCGACTGCTCCCTCCTCACATTTATACACTCAGGATGTGGATCCCCATCAAGATGTTCCCTTCAACCATGGCACTTGGCCATGGAGTTTTCTCCCCTCAGTACCATCATTATTATTCATTCACTAACACCTATCAATTAAAGGATGGACTAAGGAAATGTTACTTCCCCTTAGGGGTTGCAAACGCCTAATAGGGTTGTCCATTAGCCAATCCTAGCTAGGGAGAAAACACCATAGCAAGTTCAAAGCCCTCATTTTGGAAGTAAATCTTTATTTGAATAATTAAATTTCCCATTGCATTCAAGCTTGATCTGCTTGCATGCATTAATGATCATTGCCTCTAATGATTGGTTGCTTTCACTAGACTCTTTGTTGTGATTGTCGGATGGTTCACCCCATGGGTCGAACACAGTACCCAAACCATTTGAGAAGCATTTTGGGACTTGCAGATGAGTTGATGCTTCTTTGGGATGATGCTTCTAGACCCAGCATGACCCCAAGTCAAAGTTATCACCTTATAAGGGATAGTAGTTGATCCAAGGCCCAAATGAGGATGGTCTCACCCTTTGAGAATTGGGAGGGCTAGCACCACCTTGAGAGCCCTCAACGCTTAAGCAAAGATGGGCATTATGAGCAGTTGGATACCCATGGAGACTGTCTTCTTATGCCCCAACTAGATTCTGGAACTATTGATGGAGATTTGAGGGCCAACCCTCAAAGGATGATTTTTAGAGGCTTCTACCAATGTTGCGAAAATCACGATCAGGATTAAACCAGTGCAAGGAAAAATTCAGAAAAAAATCGTAAAAATCGGGAAAAATTGGCAAATACAAAAATATTCAATTTTTTTTCAATTTTTTTAATATCTAAAGCATCTACAACAGAAAATAAATACATTGACACATAAATATGATAAAAGAACTAATATATAAGATGTGTAATATCATTTCTAGTGCTACATCACACATAACAATGAATCATGTCTTGAATAGTAAGTCCTGACTCCTGAGTCCCAACTCAGCCTCAAAATATCAACAAAAAATATAATAATGTATATCATATCATGAGCCATAATGTCATATACAATTAAATGAACCAAATAACTAATACCATCGATTTCCTCTACCCTTCTTGCGAGAAAATGCAATAGCTTTCCCTCTAGATATAGATGTTAGTGGAGTTGGTAGTGGACTCTGTTGTGCTCTAGAAGCTGAAGAACTAGGAGGTAGACCACATCCTCTACTGGTGACAGGGGTAGCCTGGGTAGGTGGCGTCACCTCCTCCTCCTGTTTCTCCTCCTCCTCCTCCCCTCTACCCCTTCCACTACCTCTTGCTCTAACCAATCATCGGCAAACTCCATGAGAGGCCTCTCAGCCTCAACCCTCCATGCAGCAATGGTGTCAATCCCATCCAATGAGATGGCGTCCATACCAGGTGTCCCCTCAAGTTGCCTCACCCATAATTGAAGATTGTAGTAGACGTAGACCATGTCATTAAGTAATTGGGACTCCAACATTTACAAAGGTCATAAAATAATAATTATAAAAAATATATTATTTAATAAATTCAAAAAATTAATTGGAAATTTGGAATATTTTAAGTTTTAAGTTTAACCTGTTGCGCTTCTTGGTGTATATTTCTTCAAATACACTCCAGTTGCGCTCGCATCCTGAGGAGCTACATGTTTGGCTGAGGATTCGAATGGAAAGCTTTCATAAATGGGGTACTCTGGCACCATAGCTTCTCCACCATGCATCTACAACAAAATTACAAATAAGATAAACATAAGAAAAAAATGAAAATTGAAAGTTGAAGTGAAGTATGAAGTTATGAACTTGAAGAGACAATGAAATTTGAAACAAACTAAAAAATACCTAGCATTTTAGTCTTCCTATCAACCACAGCCATATCAAAACTAAATGCGCCACCTGCCATCCTGTATATTTCCATTTCTTTGGGGATTTCTGCATATTCTGCTGGAGATGGCACCATCCTCTGAACATAGGTGAAAAATCCATCCATGACCTCACATCAAATAAGAGCCCACAGGGGTAAGAAAATGCGGGCTTCAGGTAAATACCCAAACCATGAATGGGACGATGGAGTGTGTTGTTTCATCATTCATCAATCACTACCCATAGGAGTTGTTTCTGAAACCCCTCATCTCCCTTATCATCATAGTAGGTCCAAATGGATTCTTTGGCCTTGTCCATGGCCTCATACAAGTAGGCCCATTGCAGGTTTGTCACCATCAACTAATCGAAAAACTTTTACCAAACGTTTAGTAATGTTGCACACCTCTTGCACCCCCGCCTAGAAGCTTTCTTGGTATGTAACTAATCTGCATATGGCCTCTCCCTTTGGTTTGTGGCTAAATGCCAAAGCACGCCACTCATCTAAAAGAAACATTCTCTTCACATCCCACATAGAATTCAAGAGGGATTGAAGAGATATGAAACTGGTGGCAAACCATGTAATGGTGAGGCGCACCAACTCCTTGTTGTTGATGAATTTTCTCATCAAATGAAGCACTGATGCATGATTATATATAAATATTGTAATGTTTTTTCATGAGTCAACAATATCTTTGACAAAAGGAATTTTTCCTATGTCCTCAAACATCAGATCAATGCAATGTGCAGCACAAGGTGTCCAAAATAAAGTAGGATGCCTCTCCATAAGCATCTAGCCAACATCAACATAGTTTGCAGCATTGTCTGTTATGACTTGGACGACATGTTCTGGACCAACCTCCAAAATAAACACATCCAGCAAATCACATAAAAATTTTGCATCTTTGATATGTGCAGATGCATCCACAAATTTCATAAGCATTGTCCCCTTGGGACAATTAACCAAGAAGTTTATAAGGCTTCTCCCCTTTTGATCGTTCCAACCATCTAACATCATAGTGCATCCTGTGTGCCCATGACGCCCTAAACTCCTCCAATCTTTTGGTGTTGTCAACCTTTTCATCTTGAAGAATGCAACCTCTAAAGTCATCATAAGAAGGGACTTTGTAGCCTGGGCCAACAATTGCAATAGCATCAACAAAAAGCTAGAAAAATGGATTATTCCTTGCAACATTGAAAGCAGTGTTATTTGGGAGCAGGAGCGAAAGTGGGGTGCGGGAGCGACATTTTCAGAAGCTCCCAGTTTGGGAGCGAATACCGGAGCAATTTTTTAAATATATATATAAATATATATATTTTATATTATATTATTATATTATTATATTATTATAATTTTTTTTTTTGATACATATATGTCAACAAAAACATGTAGAATGATGAATTAGATATAAAAAACATAAAAACACATAGATTGTCAACAAGTTAGTAACATACATATTACAATTGCAACATAATGAGTCTCGTGAATCATGATTCATCAAATTCAATCTTAAAGTTTCAACTTCAAGCTTTCAAAATTGAAAATTCAATATATAACATTTATTATCATCGATCACCAAAGTTGTACTTGTAAGCTAAGTTTAACCATTACAAGAAATAATATCTTAGATATTTCTAAGTTCTAATTGTTAACATGAAATGAAATGTTATAAAATGAATTATGAATAATGAAATGAAATGAAACAGCCTTAGTCTTTCACGAAGCATCATATTCATAAGTCACAATCATTACCAATGAGTTATAATTGCCAACTTCAAACTTCAAAGTTCCAATGTCACAGTCATATATTGTTTACAAAAAATATCATTATGATATGAAAGAGTCAAGAGTCAAGAACAAAGGACTCAAGACTCAACAGTTATGAAAACTAATAGAAACTAGAAAAGACAAGTAAACTGTAAATCTACATGTGGCCCTTGCCACGAGAGTCTCCTGTATGAGCAGGTCGTGGTGGTCTTCTAGGAGTCTCCCGCACAAACCGACGACTAGAACTAGAAGGCACATGCCCTCCACGTGAGGGTGTAGATGGAGGTGGCGATAGCAAAGGTCTCGAAACTCGAGCACTGCTACCAGATGGTGGAGGTGGCATGGATGCTGCAGCTGCTTCATCTTCATCCCTTATAAGTTCCTCTTCCAATTCTTCAAGATGTATAGTGCCATCTTCCAAATTGTCATCCTCTGGGTGGTTGTCCCAAATTTTATATGTGGGATCCTCATAAACCCGATCACAGTAATGACTCAACAACCTCAAGTTGTAGTGCACATAAACCAAGCTTTCTGCCCGATTTTCATTGAGTCTGTTTCTTTTCACATTATGTATGAAGCTGTAGGTGCTCCAACACCTCTCTACAGAAGAAGTATTTACAACCTGTGATAGAACTTTTTCTGCCAATTTTGGCAAAAGTCCCTGGCCACCATATGTTTCCCACCATGTGAGAGAATCAAATCTGTCTCTATCTTCCATTGCATGGAAGGTACCAAGCAAACTAGTGCCATTGAAGTATCTGCCTATTTCAAGGCGCACAGCTGCACATTCCTCCTTCTCAAGTACCAACTTTTCTAATGCATCCATATATCTTCTAGTTCAATGTTACTTGGGAGAATACCAAATAAGATCATAAAATCAATTGATAACACAAGGATACCTCAATATCCCTTGAAACCGTGTTCTCCATTAAAGCTCAGCGGTGGAATCTGAGTGATTTCACTCACAAATCCCAAACTAGGTTGTCTTGTTGCAACACTGAAGTCTGCTACGATAGCTAGGGTTCCAAATCCTCAGCTTCTCCTTCAAACTCTCTCCAGGAGCTCTTTCTCCAAACTCTCACACAATGAACGAATGAGGAGAGTCTCCTCATTTTCCTTATTTAATGAGTTTAGGGTTGTCTTTTCACCTTCACCTTCCCATTTTTTATTTCTTTTTCTTTTTTTACAGCTCACTTACCTTTTCCCTCCAATTAAATATTTAAAAGCACTTTTCCTCTCTTTATTTAAAGTGACTTTTATAAACTAATTAAAGTCACTTTTAATTCTGGAAAATGCTTAATTCACCTTTGTGGTCACACTGGCCACACAAAGCCCCTTTTCATCTGTTGGCTTGAAGGGGCCGGCCCCAGGTTCAGAGTTATTTAGCCAAACAAATCCCTGTACTACTGGCCCTTTCAGCAACAGTCCGCGGAGCGCGGACTAAGGTCTCATCCGAAGCAGTATGGAGAATGCTGGAACCAAGTTTCTACATCCTTGAGATGTCTAAGCGGTCGATTTAGTCCAACTGTGACAACCTTCACACAGGTTACTTCGCGCACTTTCCTAACTTACGAGGCTTTCGCGCCCTGTTATATTCGCCTTCGTGCAACCCTAACCAGGGGTTATGAAGCTTTCGTGCTGCTAGAGCAGTGATCTGCGCTATTTCCCCAAGTTACACTGCAGATCTTACTTATCTTCTTATAACAGTTAGTTATCTTTGCGTGAATAGATACTTTATTCTTTTATTCACGTATTCAACATATTCATATAAGTTCATGCAGCAAATAAACAATAAACTTGCAATTCATACCCAACATACTTCATGCATAAAACAAGAAACGATATACAGAAATAATGTAAAACTTATCTTTATTAATGCTTCAATCGGTTACAGACTCAACCTGCTTTGTGCACTCAACTGCAGGGTCCACGCACTCAGCTATGGACTAATAGACCTCTGCACACTCAGCTGCAAAGCCTTTTCGTACTCTACGACCCAAAGACACAACTTTACACTTCAGACTCAATGCTTCCTCATTAGATCTTCTTCTATTCCTTCTATCTGATGTCTCTTTACACTTAGAGCCTCGAGCTACTTATACAATCCCATGGTCCGCGGACCATGGGTAGAACTCTCAAGCCGACATTATATTTACAAAAGGGCGGACAACCCTATGACTCAATTACAACATCGCGCTCCACCCCCACAAATCGTGGAGTCTTTACATCGGACTTAGTCAAAACTTGGGCTTTAAGCCCCAAAACTTGCCTTTGGGGGATCCCACGCCCAACAAGCCCCCAATAAAAACATTGTGACTCGCCCTCGAGTCACTTTGTCGATGCGGAGATCTTCACGTGGAGACCTCCCAACTCTGCTCGTACTGCTGCAAGGTCGGCAACACACTGAGCAGCTACTTGTTGTTTCAAGACCGCGGTGTCAGAACTGCTCCCCTGTATCTGTTCCTACGTCCCCTACATCTACGCGAGCTTGCCTTCAATTGTTGTTGTGATTACGAAGGCCTCATCGATCCAAGGCTGAACATGCGCCTTCAAAACCGCTTCTCTGTGTCGCATTGTGTCTACTTGCTCCTTAAGCGCTTTGGCCTGTTGCATTCACGTGAGCCTTTGTGTGAGGGGCACCATCTGCGTGGTCCCTTTGACGTTGTCATACTGTTGCTTTAGCTCACGTGCCTCTGTTTCTAAGCGTTGTATGTTCGGGTCCTCCTGCAGAGTGGTGAGGACCTCGAACGATTCTTCCAACATTTTGATGCAATCCCTCACTGCATTGTTGATCTCCTCCATCCCCGATGTAATGGCGCTAGCGCATTGTTCCCTTACCTCTGGAGGAGTTGAGGGCTACGCCTTCAACTGCAGCTCTGCTATCTAAAGGTTCAGCTCCAACGGAATCTTGGCCATTTCTTCTCGCGCCTCGCACACTCTGGCTGCTAACCTTTAAATGCGTGCCTCTGTTGGTGCTTCTATTGGGATGACCAACTCAGGGGCCATCTGGCAGGCCTCCTCAACAACCTACACTATCTATCAGTTTTGCACCACAACCTCATCATGATGCAGGCTCAGTTGCTCCATGTTGATTATTTGTTCACTCAACAACTGTAGCGCATGGCCCTCCCTAGCTCGCAGCTCTATAGTCACTCCGTCCTACAGGACATAAACCGTCTCCCAAGGGAGCACAACCATGTTGATTCCTACCCCTTTCAATGCACTAACCGTAGGCCTACCGGCCTCGTTTTCTGTAACCAGCGCCACCTTCGGCAACACTATTGTGTTGGTTGTGTAGGCGCGCAATGTTTCCTTAGCCGCAATCGTTCCTATTGCGAGGCTGGTCGAGAGAGTACCAACCTGGGGAATGTGCACCTACAACTGCTAAATCTGTGTCCAGAGGGCCTCCATGGTGACTTCGCGCACCGTCTCCCCTATATCATGCAGATCTCCCTCAGTGAGGGTGATCGGGTCAAAAGAAGTCTTAGACGCTTTCGACTTCTTTTGCGGCCCCACCTGCTCTCTCGGGCGCTGGCGCTTTAACTGTGTTGTCTCTATTTGTAGGTTTGCGCTACCCTCCTCTATCTCCATCTACATTTCTTGTTCTTGCTCAAGCGAAGGCAACTTCGCCCTTGCGCTCCTTCTCTGCGGCCTTCTATGCTTTTGTTGCGGCCTCTTTTCTTCTCTTTTCTGCCAACTGCACCATCTGCAGTTTTGTCTCCTCCTTTTGTTGTGCAACAGACTTTTCTGGTTCCGTTGTGGAGGTGGTTGGAGCGCGCAACTCCGATGGCCATGCCTCAAGTACATCGAAGATAACATCATCCGTGGCCATGTACAGGAGCTGATTCCACTTCTTCGCAGGTTCCTTGTGCGCCCTAATGTAGACGTAGTGGAAGTCTGCCTTGAACTCTGTGAAGCTTTGTAAGCTGTTATAGACAATGGGCGATAACTGCGGCTTGCTTTGTAAGCTGTTATAGACAATGGGTGATAACTGCGGCTTGCATTAATCCCCATTCTGATGTTCATCTCCATGAACACCCAGAATATTTTATTGTCTCGGATTCAATGCGCCTCTTTAGTGGCCCACAGCAAAGCGTACTTCGCGGCCTCCGGAAGATCCCTCGCAATTGTGGGGAACTGGCTGTCCTCAGGCAATTTCCCAGCCACCAGCACTATGGACAGTAGAAGCCATGCATAGTGGAAGGTTTTCCCCTGTTCCTGTGCCTCGCAGCAATTCTCCAAGAACTCCCTGCACAAGAATTCAGACCAGTAAAACTCGACCCCCTCTGCGCACTGCTCGGCAAGTGCAACCACCAGCGCATGCACTTCATCTGCGCAACACTTCTGCATGACCTTACCCGCCAGTATCTGAGTCTCAACTCTAACTGCCCTATTGTTGATACTGGAGATCGCGTAGCCCCTCTTTTTCTTCTCCAGCGTGTATTTCTTTTTCATGACATCACGCAGCTCTCGGGCATAGTAGTTTATAGTCTCGCGCCTCCTTCCAACTGCCTGGAGCGCTAAGATTGTGCTTCCCACGGCTAGTCAGGTGGTCGGGCCACCTATATACGGCTTCAACTTGTTAGTGTCAGTCTTTCCAGCCTTCCTCCAGTGATCAAACATGCTCTTACAAAGTTATTTTGATGTGTCAAGGTCAAATTTTGTCATTTCGAAGAGTTTTCAAGCAAAATTTGGTCACTAGGCATTAGGTCTAGGGTTTGCTTTCACTCCTAAAGTTGTCCAAATGGCGGTCTATGTCATCATTTAGCTGAGTCTATCATCATTCATAGGGTTTTCATTATCATGTCAGTGTCTAATGAGTCATTTTACGTCTTGTTCATGCTTCA
>APFE031740258.1:0-34359 GCA_000404065.3 Pinus taeda | reverse complement strand
TGTAAATTGATGATCAACGTAGAGGAGGTTATGTATTATGCATGTATTCCGCAATAGTGTATAATCGGGATAATCTTTGTGAATATGTGTCATATTATTCAAAATTTCTACATGGAAGACCTCGGAGTTTTGTATTTGATTATGTACATGTGAAAGTATATTATTGATTGGGGTTGTGTTTGTATAGGTAAATCTCTCGGAGGTTTTGATAGCGTGTTGGTTACTGATCAGGAGAGATTTGTTGTCCTTGATCTGCTGGATCAAGGAGTGTTGAGGCTTTGCGAGTGAATCATTGCTTAGGAGGACATCTGGCCGACACTTTGTGTTGATGTTTAGGTTCCGAAGTTGGAAGGGTGGCGTTGTTCATTGAGCTCTGAGACGCACCTAAATCTCTGGGTTGATGGTTAGCAAGTAAGCCTGATGGTACCTAGAGAGGCTGAAAGCTTGAGTCCATCTTAGTCCCACCCAGATAGATTGCTCTGGTCAAGAGTCTAGTCTGTGGCATTGTGGTGCCTAAATTGTTGAGAGACCAATGGATAGATTGCCCTGGTTAGGAATCTAGTCCATGACATTGCAGTGCCTAACCTTCTTCGATGATGTGTTTTGAGATCTTCCATGTACCTCTATGATTATATGTAAATATGAATACCTCCTTTAGTTAAGAGGGAGTGTTGAAGAATGTAACTAGGTCTGGTCTTCATAATTGTACTTGAAGTCAAAATGTAATATATATTTGTCAGAAGAAAGCAAAAAGAATTTTATTATTATTTTAATTGACTTGTTAAAGCATGGGTTTCATGCTTGGGTCAAATGTTATAGGTCAAGTCTCCATTGTAGGCTTTAGGTTATTGTCAAAGTCAATTTTTGAAGACTCCTCCATCCATCAAGGTATCCTTGTTGTCAAAGGACTCATCATCAAGTCGACTTCCCTCAAATAATCTCATGTCGGCCTAAATATAGTGACACAACTCTTCATGATCACATGTTGGCCTAATTTCATATGGCAACAACTATATATACAAGGATGAGGACTTCGCATAACTACCATAGAAAATTCATATAAGAATTTCAGAGACAAGTTTCGGTATCGTTGCAGGGAAGGAGCTTGGATAAATGACCTTAGTTCGATGCTATGGTAGATATATTTCGATGATAGTACAATGGACAAGTCTTAGTTGAATTGCAGAGATTTCAGAGAAAGCTCGAGATACCTCTCTGAGATAATGCGGATTACACTAGAGACTTTCAGTGATACATCATAGTGAAGGATTTGGTGCTACCATTGTGTGAAGGATTCGGTGCTACCACGGTGAAGGTCTCGGTGCAACCACAGTGATAAAGTATTGATGCTAACACAGTGAACAAATCAGTGCTATCTCAGTGAGTAACATGACAAGGTTGACTTGATGGATGGAGGTAGTCCCGAGTCTAGTTTGTAAGGGTCTTGGTCGTCTCATCTTGAATCAACTGAAGGAAGAATTTTGACCAGGATATCCCCTAGAGTGGGGTTTTTCCCTGACAGTATGCCTACATCTTGTGTTCTCTTCTATTTGTTGCTTGGCATTAGTCTTGATGATAAGAAAATATAATTCAAAGTAACAAATAATAATAATGAAAAACATCACAAGATAATTTCATAATAAGAGAAATCGTTTAACTGCCACACTTCATTTCTCAACATGGAGAAGGTCCTATTGGACATTCTCACCTCGACTCATCTCGTCGAGCAATATGCGAGATACAACTTACCAAGCAAGGATCACAACTATCCTGTGATGCAATCAATGGGCGAGATACCACTTGCTATATAAGAGGTAAGGGTCACATCCATCCTATTGCTTGCCGATCTTCCCACCAATGACCCTCATGGGACATCTGGTAGAACACCTGCATCATAATCCGAGCTTGGGTGAGATACCCGACTTACCAAAGGTAAGGAACACACACCCCCAAGCCCCCTCAACTCATTGGCTAGACGGGGAGGGACAATCCCAACAAGCTCGACTTGTGGGTATGATGCCAACTGGGGTATACTTTGCATAAACCAAGATAAGGGGAGATACCCGACTTGTCAAATGGACAAGGATTACACACACCCTATGGGTGACAAATAGGGGAGATACCTTATTGTCCAGAGATCCCTCAACCCTAAGAGCCCTCAACGGTCCATTCCCTCCTTGGGATCTCAACCAAGGGGGGAAGACCTATGCTCAATGTTCTCGATCAACGAAGCTCGTCATTCAAAGGGGTCACATATATCAATCCAAGCTACTCTTTGAAGACCAAGAACTTTCCTTTCAACAAAGCCTTGGTCAGAATATCTGCAATCTGCTCATCCATCAATATGTGATGGAGTCTAACGGCTTCTCTCTGTACCATGTCTCGAATATAATGATATTTGATCTCTATATTCTTGGACTTGTCCTGAAATACAAGATTCTCTGTCAATCGAATCCCACTTTTGTTGTTGCAATATATCAATGTAGTGTCTAGAACCTGCTCAAACAACTCTCCAAAGAGTTTCCTCAACCAAACTGCTTCGCAGCTAGCCATGCTAGAGATAATATACTCTGCCTCAGCAGTACTCAAAGCTACAAATTTTTGTTTTGAATGTATACATGTGTATTTGTTGCACAATCATTTTGTTCGGGATTATAGGGCACAATCATCTCTTTCTAGATGCCTCCCTTAGACTTGCAAAAATCTATGAATTCATTTGAAATGTACTATCCATCATTGTCAGACCTAAAGATCTTAATTTTCTTCCTTGTTTGATTTTCAACCAAAGCCTTGAAGTCTTTGAACAAATCGAAGGCCTCATCCTTATGCTTTAAGTAATATATCCAAGTCTTCCTTGAGAAATGATCGATGAAGGTAATGTAGTAGAGATGGCCACCAAGTGAATGTATGGGCATCGAACTACAAATGTCAAGAATGAATGAGTTGGAGGATGTCATTTGTCTTATTCTCGCAAGAGGGGAATGGTCCCCTTGTGTTCTTTCCACTGGCACATCCAGGACATACTCCATTGTGTTGGGCTTCAACATCAGAAATTCTAGAGACCAATTTCTTCAATTTCGGAAGAACATCTTAATGGTGATGAACCAATCTATGTTGCCACAACTCACTTTGATGATTCATATCATGGACCATTGCTAGAAGAGGTCTTCCATTGACTCTATAGAGTCCTTCAAATCCAGATCCCAATGTGAAAGCATCTTTGATTCTCTCATATCCCACAGACCAAGTAAGTACTTTTCCCTTGATGAAGGCAACCCTCATCCCTTTGTCTTCCAAAGCAGATATAGAAACCAAATTCTTCTTTAACCCTAGCACGTACATCACATCATGGAGCAAAACAAACTCCCCAAAATCAAACTTGAATCATATTGCTCATTGCTACAACATATCCTTGATACCTGCTCGATTTCTTCCTCTCTCTAAAAGCCCTTCTAGTGGGAATGAGTCTTTTGGCATCCTATAATGTGTCACAAAGCCAAATTGGCCTCTTCTTGGTAGGATGATCACATGGAGAAGGATCCGAGGGGTCCATGGGCTCCACGGGATCATCAATAATGTCTCTCGGATTCAGGTCTGGAAGGACCTAAAATATCCATATCACGATTCTTCTTCTTAGGAGGAGGTGGAGGACGGTCCCTTGCTTTCCCAAGGGCAACATCTTCATCGAATGTCACATTCTTGCTAATTTCAACCTTCCTTTGACTAGGAATGTATATTCTAAATGCTTTGGAATCTTCACAATATCCAACAGACATACCTTTTCTTCTAGTGGCATCCAACTTGTTTCTTTTGTCTTTCGACACATGGCAATATAAGGAGGTGACCAATGTCGGGCAGCTAAGGGACAACTTCCCTCCTTTGGACAATCTTCCTCATTAAGGAAGAGCCATCCTATTCCTTGAAAGAATTTAATTTGGTTGTGGAAAAATATATTTTTAATATGGAAATCCACATGTTCACAAAATGAAAGGTCAGGCCTAAAAGGAAATTGGAAACCCTTGGATGGCTATAAATACAAGTCAAGTGATCCTCATTTGGAGAGGACCATAAAGCATTCTTCTTTTCTCTTCTTTGGTTTTTGGCTTGCATAGGTCTAAAATTGGTTCGCACAGTTCTGAAATTGCCGGGTTTGAGCTCACACGTGCAGATTAGGGATTTTTTGGTTCACAACCATAGGGTTTCCAGAGGAAATTGTCCGTTGTAGCCGCACGCACACGAGCCTATCCATGCAGCTGGAATGTTTTAGTTGCACACATTATCTCTCTCTCTATGCAGTTGGGACCTAGGGTTTCATTTTTAAGGTGACCACAGTTGACCATAGTTGACCATATTCTAGGAAAGTTAACTTTGATCAATATTGTTGCTAGGATCATATTTCGGGATATTATTTGGTGGATTTTTGATGGATAGTTTTGTATTGGCTCATTGTACTCTCTGCTAAACATTTTATGACAATGTAATAGAAGAATAATTTCAAAGGGTTTTCCCCTGGTCTTTGACCAAATCAATGTCTCTTGTTGATGTTGTTGATTGTCTACTATTGTCATTGCATCATTATTCTATTTTCAGTTACTATTGATTGATGAAATAATTAAATGCTATTGAAAAGATTGCTAATTGAAGAATTGAATTGGGCTAAAGTAATTGAAACAACATAGAATAGTTGTAAAAATTAACATCCCATCCCTCTCCGAGCCCAACCCCATTGTCTGAGCATTGCTACAGGCACAATAGATCACTAGAAGAACCCTGCTGAAGCACAGGCATAGGCCTCGTTCCCTTTAACCCTAAGCTGTCTGTCCCTAACTAAAGACTTGATTATACTAATCCCTACAGGCACCCACATCACTAGGGCTGAGCTCTATCTCCGCCACCTCCTGTCAAGCACAATAATCCCCTCAACTTCCCAGGGGCAACATTCCATACCCCAGGAAATACTAAAATCCTAATACTTGCCACACCATACCCAGAAAATACAAACCACTAAGAACTTGGGCTTGATGTTGCCCAATTCACCACACTCCACCAGAGAACAAAAGAAATCTTTCTCCAATGGACTGCTCTTGGAATTGGAACATAAACAAAACACAAAGAAACACCAAGCCACAGAAGAGAACTTACCCATAAACCTTCCCAGATGCAGGAGTTCGTCTTCCAAGAACACCACCGTGTGGCCCAAATACACAAAAACTCCAATGACCACTAGCCCCCAAATCCCAAGTTATGCGTTGAGGCTTTCCCCCAAGACCGCCCTGAGAGTCTTGCCTCGTCACTGTAATAGCATCCCACGAAAAAACCAGTGAATCGAGCATGCACTGGTTGGAGGCCTATGCATATTCAACGTCATTTATGCGAACCTTCTGCTCTCACGTCATTTATGCCACCTTTCGGCTCTCCCATATGACGAAACCACCAACACTGAAACCGGGTGGTTGTTCGGAGATTATATGCCCGAGCTTGCTTCGTTATACTTCTAGATCTCCCACGCTAGGTGTTCTGGCGAGTCTTTTCAGTATTGCCACTTTTCATGAGATGGTTTCCCTGCCACACCAGTGTTTCCTTGGTCTTCCATCCTCATTGATGTTCAAGCAATTAAATGATTAAATGTTTTTGAATTTTTTAAACACCTTTTTTATAAATACCAAGATGTTGGACACCTAATCCTCAATGGGTTAGTGTGGAAGCCGAATGGACAAATGGAGTCCAAGGGACCTTGGGATGTGAATCCCAACGGTCACATAATGTACTATATATGTATATCATTTGTCAATAAAAGTGTATTGCATGTTTTATCATTCATATTCCTTTGCTGACCATGTGTGTTTAACATGGTATCAGAGCCATGATGTGTGGCCTGTGTAGTTTTCTTTCTCAGGGTTTATCCTTTAGTTAAAAAAAAATGAGATGTTGTTATTCCCTGAGCAACTGGTCTGAGTTGCCTTGAATAGTGCTGGCCTAGTCTTCATTACCTGTAACGCTCCATTAATTCTGCATGCCTGTTCTTCTGAATACAATAATCGCTCTCTGACTGTCATAAACGTTTTAAAAAAAAAAAAAAGCATCATTACACCTGTGCCTCTACTGCCTGACAATTCACCTGATTATTCTCACCTGCGTTACTGAATGTGTTTGAACAGCCATTAAACTTGAACGCTGTTTGCATAACGTTTGGTTTGAATAACATTTGGTTTACATAACGTTTGGCTTGCATAATGGTGGCACGCTGTTCAACATAATCCTGACATGTGATACATGTATGGGCCTCTTTGGATTTCCACAACTCTTGTATTTGAGGTAACGGCACTGGAAATTATGCTTCCTATTTGTCTTCCATAAAGTGTGAAGATAAAATTGACTGGCATTATGACATTAATTATATGAGCTGGGCTGTGTGCTTGATTTATGGATACATCTGTTTGGTACCCCTCGGATTTTATTTCCTCCTCCGTTACTTGGGCATATCAACACCCTTGGTGCAGCTGTGGTGTCTTTATGGATATTCTCTGTTTATCTTCATTCCAGCTTCGATTCTGACTGAGTTTTTAAGATGGACTGTTATTGCTCTTGCTCTGTTGTTTGCTATCCATAGTTTCAGGCTTTCCCCTTTTTTCGTTCTGGATGAAGTAGATGCAACATTGGACAATTTGAACATTGCTTAAGTTGCAGCTTTCATCAAATTGAAATCCCGTGATGAGAACAAGGATCAAGATAAAGATGGTGCTGGCTTTCAAAGTATAGTAATCTCTTTCAAAGATAATTTCTATGTTAAAGCTGACGCATTGGTGGGAGTTTATAGCGATTCTGAAAGACGCTGCTCCAGAACTCTAACATTTGACCTCAGCAAGTATGGTGATACATAAACTGTTGTTAATGGTATCAATGTATCGGGACAGAAAGGGTACATGCTTGGATGTTTGATTAGTGTAAAGTTTAGGTGTAAATGTAGTCAGGCTTGAACCTGACAAGAAGTTGTTTTCAGGATCAAGTAAATGAATTTGTGATTAGTTGTGTTAGATGTTACTATTTTCTCGTAAATTTACGTCAGTTATAGCTACATTTTTGTGAGGACAATAGTGCATAATTTTGTCACCAAGACACCAAATTGCTAGGAGGGTCTGGAAAGATTATTATGCCAAGGTGGATGCTGTTGTATACCTCGTGGATGCTGCTGATAAAGAGCGCTTTGCAGAATCAGGGAAGGAGCTAGATGCACTACTTACATATGATTCATTGACAAATGTACCTTTTCCTAGGAAACAAAATAGATATACCTTATACAGCATCAGAGGAAGAACTTCGTTATTACCTGGGCCTTGCAAATTACACCACTGGTAAGGGTAAGGTAAATTTGTCCGATTCTAATGTACGACCTATTGAGGTGTTTATGTGCAGTATCGTCCGAAAAATGGGATATGGTGAAGGTATTAAGTGGTTGTCCCAGTACATCAAATAGGAATAAGTGAAACTGCATTTTTCCTGTACATTATGCAGGCATGTCTGAATGTCATAGAGAGTGTCTTTCCTGATTTGCACTGTGTTGTCAGCAGTTGATACGATTAGAGTTCTCAATAACTCCAATAATCGATGAATTTTTGTCATTATTTAAACAACTCAAGTCAACAAATGATCACAAATGTACTTGTAAAGGCAAATTGCTAATAATGCAATATTCTTCAAAATTAAATGTGCCCGATGATAAGAGGGAAATCTACTCAATTGATAATCCTTTGCAAGAAATAAATATTTCCTTGAAAATTGATTCTCCTTTATGTCCGGCTGTCAAAGAAATTTCTCTATTGTATGCCAACAAACAATCAGTACATTGGAAGAGTTCAAGCTGTCAATACAGTTCAGATAATGTTCATTTGTCCATTGTCTCAAATAATCACCTTATTCTACCAGCTTCAAGCTATCCCATCCTCTTTCACTAATGTTGGAAATTTGACTCCTCCGACTGCTAATAACAAATCGATGGGATAGAGAAACACGTGTTGGAAGGTAAATATCAGATATCAAGCAATGTCAAAGTGATGTCACTTGTTAGGGTTTCTGTGTTGTCTCTATAGGTTAGAGCTCAAAATGACAATCAACGCACCATTAAAACATATCAAAAAAAGGAAACAACACTATATCATCCCAATATACAGACTTATGTAAAACACCTCATCCATAATGCTATCCAAATATAATGCACAGTCCAGTGGTCAAAACTACTTCCTTGATGCAATTCGAATTGCTATTTTCCAACACTTTTTCTGTAGTGTGTAATTTGAATCATGAACGTCCAGGCTGAAGAAAGGTCGTGTTTCTCTGCTGCTTGATTTCGGTACCTCCGGTTGCAAGATGGCCTTGCAGGGACGTGGGAACTCAGGCTCTTATCCCAGATCTTACATCGATTACAGCAAAATCACTATTTATTTAATCGATCCATGGATGTCGACCATTTCCATTCGCATTTGGGCAGCTAGGAGGTGGATTCCTTTCGTAACACCATTAACAGGACCATTCAACGCAGTCAAACGCACCATTGCACTACTCCACATATTCAACGTAGTGTTCGTCACTTCATGGTATATAGTGGCTCAATCCAATGTAGCCGTCATAAAAATTTCAATGCAGAGATGGATAACAGTGCACGGTGTTTAAAAAAACAACATCGACTGTCGGCCAACAAACACGATCTCGACAGGGGCCAAGGACAGACTAAGCGTATAACAAAATGTGAGTTTTTGTCAAGTCAAGGAAACAACCTACGCAGAGAGGAAATGGAAGAGCAAATGGCAGAGGAGTTACGATGCATAAACTTAAATATATAACATGAGTCAAGCTGACGTGACGCTGCTGATACGAGGCCCAAGAAGACTTCTACACGGCTTTATTATAACATTAGGCAGGCCCCACGAGTGTGGAATATCTTCTCAGGAACACGATGAGGCAGTTATGCTCGAGGCTGCCCTCTTTGGTGGGATTGCGGAAGAGTTACTCGGATTCTGCATTTTCCAAGTTACAGTGATCATGTCTTTCATAGCGTTTTGCGGTGGATGCAAAAATATACTTTACCGAAAAGAGAAAGAGCAGCAGCTCTGGCTCGTTTGTCGTCATTGTTTATGTGAGGAGCCTTCAATAAGCTTGATCGAAAGGCAGCTCTGAACGCCATAAGAAAAACTATAAATCACTTATAATCTCTTCCATACCGGGAATTTACGCATCATATAATGGCGTAAAGCCGAGCTATGCATAGTGAAGAACTAGGGAGACTCTGAGAAATTTGAATTAATGCAAGAAACATAATTTTGAGGAAAACAAGCGCGGAAGCACAGCAGATTGAGAGCAACCTAGTTGCGAGCCGGCGGTGCCAAGTTTCGATCAGCGGTCAATAACCTCGACCCTTTAAAAATTTCCAGCAGCCGAAGAGAAGAATACCACCTCTTCAAATTATCCGACTCCAAAATAGCAATGACGAATGAGCACCTTTCCAGCAGATCGATTATTGTATTCAGAAGAATAGGCAGGCGCAGGTATCTAAACGCAGAGAATAATAAAGAATCACAGGTGAATAATAGACAGAGGGGCGTTTTGTATGCAAAGAGCCGCTACAGGAGCAGCGTTCAGACCAGTCAGTGCGCAGTCTCAGGCGTTACCCAGATTATAGCGTAGAGGGCAGACCCTAATTATCACGCAGAGGGCAGATGTGTCAGGCTACAGAAATGCAGAGCATGGGCAGAATAGGCAGGCGTGCAGGTGCGTATCAGCCAGACAGTTTGCAGCATGAAATAGGGATGCACACAATAATGACAATTCTATCTGCAGGAATGCAGAACTGACATGCACAGAGAGGCCACAAAACAAGTGGCTCAAATTGGAGCAGGACCAGCAATCGCCTGCTCTGATACCATGTTAAACACATATGGTGAGCGAGAACAAATAGGAAAGATAAAGCATGCAATACACTTTTATTGACAAATGATATACATATATAGTACATTATGTGACCGTTGGGATTCACATCCCAAGGTCCCTTGGACTCCATTTGTCCATTCGGCTTCCACACTAACCCATTGAGGATTAGGTGTGTCGGGGAATGTTGACACACTAATCCTCAATGGGTTAGTGTGTGGAAGCCGAAGGACAAATGGAGTCCAAGGGACCTTGGGATGTGAATCCCAACGGTCACATAATGTACTATATATGTATATTCATTTTGTCATAAAAAAGTGTATTGCATGTTTATATCATTCATATTTCCTTTGCTGACCATGTGATGTTTAACACAAGAAATTTATATAATTTTTTAATTTTTATTTTTCCACATTATGAAAATAAAGTACTTTTATTATATTCCTTTCGTTTTAATTTTACAAATGGGATAATTTAATGCCCTTTTTATTTCAAAAACTATTTATAATCTTTTATATATAATTATATATATATATATTATATTGTATGTATGTATGTATGTATGTATGTATAGTCAATTTGTAATTCTCTTGACTTAACTATTTCTAAATAGATTTAAACTTTCAATTTTAAGAATTAAAAACATATTTTAAAACGTAAGAAAGAAAGAAAGAAAATTATTTTAACGTCCACGAGACTAAAGATAACCTATGGGACAGATTGCTTCTTCATCTGGTTGATGTATTCGACCCTTTTCTTGTGAAGCCTCACAATAAACGCCCCCAAATTCTCGACAAACCCCTCGCTAAATAGATTATCCCAAGGGCTAGATGCCAGAATATTTACATAACTTTCCCTGTTGTCTTTGAAGGCCTCGCATTCTAAAATGAAATGCTTTTCTGTTTCCACTTTTCCGGAAGAACAAAAAATACATACTATTTCCTCTCACACTTCTTTTGTCCTTTTCCATCGCCCTGTTTCACAACGTAGTTGATGAGAATTAGCCCGTAACTGCGCAATAAGAATTTTGGCTCTTCAAGAAATATTGGCCTCTATGTATGCTTTTTGTTGATGATTATGAGTGGGATTAAACACTTCAATATAGTACTTTTTCTTTATCCCTAGCTCCTTATCCCAAGTACACTTGTGGAAATCCATAACAAAAGCTTTTATCTCTTTATTGTTTATGGGACACGTCTTCAAGCAAATACCCCATTTACTAAACCATTTGTTATTTTGCTGCATCCAAATCTTTTTTCTTTTGCACAATATGTCATTAAAGACAACCTTAGGCCATCTGCCCTCTTCCATTTGCTCAATTTTTTTAAGTACCTTATGACTCGCACCATAGCAATTGCTTCAATAGGAGCAACCCTTGTTTCACTTAACAAGATAGCATAAGGAACTACACTTTTAATTTTGAATTTGTTTGTAATCAAACGCCTCTGAATTTTCTCAACTGCTGGCCCACAGTTCACAACCATAGAGATTCACCAGAATCACTAGAAGCCCAAAAAGAGTTTGAGTGGTTTTCCAGTGCCATAACTCTGCCTCTCTACACCTATTTTGAAAAGCATAAAATGCTTTCCAACCCCTCAAAGTTCTTTTCTTTCTACAATCATCCCAACTTAGATTTTTGTTGAAGTCAATTCCGAGGTTTTTGTAATCTGCAACTTCTTCCAGAATGTTGCCTTCAAAATAGAACTTATGCTGGTTATGTTTTCTTATTTTAAAGAAAACCACTACTTCCGTTTTTCTACTATTGACTTGCATCCCCACCCTTCTACAAAAATGCTCAAGGGATAGTAAGTGCTCTTGCAAACCAAGAGAAGATTTCGCAATCAGAATAAGGTCATCTACATACAAAAGAAGCCTTATAACAAACCTGCCCAAATAGATACCATCACCCCCTTGCAAATTTAACCACTCCTCAATCTTGTCGATATATAAACCAAAAATGGTAGGAGATAGTGGGCAACCTTGCTTGACCCCTATATCGCTTCTAAAACTTTCAGAAATGCCTGCTGAATTTCTAATTTTGACTTTCACCTCTTCATGGAGCCTACACAGAACTGCTCTCAAATGTTTAGGAACCCCAAGTTCCTCCATTCTGTGCCAAAACTTATCCCTAGGAACCATGTCAAACGCTTTTCTGAAATCAACAAAGTAACAAAAGATTTCTTCCTTTTTCTCCCAAACTTTTTCAATGATGTGCCTTCAAGTTATACAATGATCAACTGTGGGATGTTTAGGTTTAAAACCTGCTTGCCCTTTGGCACACTTATCTCTTTCTTCTGCCCACTTGCTGATTTTATTTTCTAGCATGCTTCCAAATAACTTGGCAAACAAAGGGTTTATCATTATGGCCCTATAATTGGAGGGATTATTGATGTCACCACTCTGTTATTGAGTATACCAGTTAGTAAAATTAATCTGTTGTTGCTGCGTTGTATGGTAAGGATGTGACCGTATGCTCTTAAATTAAGTCACAATTGATACAGATGAGAATAGAAAATGATGTTTTATTGCGCTGTTGTGCTATGGCTGGTAGTGGATGATGGTTTATTGCACTGTTGTACGACGGAATGTATATGATGTATGGCTGGTAGTGGATCATACAAAGTGTACAACATCAGTGAGTGGATCATGTGAATGGCATTTGTTCAGATGCGGATTGTATGGACCGGTTTCAATTTTTCTGTGTATCGATTTAAAATTTTAAACATATGGCTGTACAGTCATGGTGTATTGAATTTTAAAACTAATGGCATAAGGTGATATGGATGCAAAAAGAGGTATGGGGGCACTTAGTATAGCATAAGGTTTAGAGTACAACAAAATCGTATCTTTCGGCTCAGTGACCTTTCTGCAGTGGAATAATAATTTTCTCTTATCTTTTAATTTTATATTTTTATTGATCGCAACTGCGACCCCTGTTCTTGTGAATAGAATGTATAAGCATACTGAAATATTTGCAGATACAATAATCAGAAAGCTATAATTATTTCCTCGTACACCAATATAATTTAGTGGAACGTTATGTAGATATATAACTGAGGTGGATTATTGTCATGCGTATTTAATAGAGGCGCCCTTCTATGTCTCTCTTCTTTTTTCTTTTTTGGCCGAGGGCAGAGAAATTGAGTCAGATACTTTCAAAACAGTGATTATTAGTTTTTCCCCTTCAAATTTGCAGTGGAAAAATATTTCTTCAATGTAATTTCAAATTTTAATTGGCTAAGGGCTGATGTATAGGTCCAAGACGTGGATAGAAGAAACTCTGTAACTTTCTACGGCAAACAGTTGAATCAGAGTAGCTCTAGTAAGAAAGTGGCCAAAGGCTGGATGAGAAACGACGCTCTGATACCATATGCATAACCTAAAATGGCTCACCAATAAAGTATATCCAAAGCACTTGGAATATAAAGTGATCCATTGAGGATACAACTAATAATATATATAAATCTATGACTTTGAATAGTCTGAATATGATACAATATGGCCATGTATATATACCTAAGTAGAGTGCCCCTTCATTAATAGTGATGTCTTTTGAGCCATGCTTTAATGATACTCATTATTATTTAATTGAGTTATTCTTTATATTATTTTATATATTTATGTTCATAATATACTCACATAGTCTATAACCAAAGAATATAATACATATCCAAAAAGGAGGTTTCCATCAACATGGGATGGTGTAACAGGCAACACATGGCAAGATGCCCATTGCTATTCAAGTCAAGAGTTGAAATAGAGTCCTCTCCCTTAATTGGTTCATAGATATCTTAGTGAGAGAATGATATCAAGATGAGAGGTATATGCTTTTGGAACAACAATTGATAGTTGGGTTTGTTTGAGAGGGAAAAGACATTGCATCGACATACTTTCCTAGAACTACCTAATGGGAAAGGGCAATAAAATTATTCAATCCCTTGAGGAGTACGACCTTTGGTAAAACAACATTTTTTTTGTGTTTGACAAAGAGGGTACTACTACACCTTCATTGACTAACTAAGAGATACATATCAAAGGGGACAAAGAAGGGATTTTTAGGCCATCAAAGGAAGCACATCATGTGGCCTCAACAGAGATACATTGATGTGGGAACCCATAGAAGGAAACCCTAAATTGACAAGATCCCCATCACAACCTGAGCTAGGAGTCAAAGTAGTGCCTTTGAAACATTGTCAAGAAAAATGCGCATAGGGAGTTCCTATAGAACTCTGAAATGCAGGAGATTGGCATGGAGAATTTTGAGCTCTAATTGATGTTAAAAAAATGTTTCGACTTGCGACAAATGAACTAGATCATAAAGATGAACCTGAAGAGATTTGGCTTGTGTCAGTTGAATGAAGAGACAAAAGGCTGCAACCAGATTTGGGAGCGCATGGTGCCATAGTGGTTTAGTCTATTTATGCTACAACAATACAAACCCTATTCGCTCCCATCATCTGCCAACATAATGTCATTTTGCAATAAAAAATTACATGCCTTTTGAAAATTAAAAAAATTGGTGGGAGTTCCTTGTTGAATAACCATCTATATGTAGTCGCTTGGTTGAAATTGAATGTAGTGGAAAGCGCTGCAAGGCCATAAAGATTAAGCCTTTATAAGCATAATTTATCTTGCCAAATATTATATTAAGGCTCAAGAAAATAGCATTTGTATTGATTCTTATAGAAATGATGCGTTCAATTCCTGCATCTTGGGTTGCCAAGGAGAGAGGCCTCAAACATATTCATTGTTGAAGTTTCTAAGTTTACTTAGTTAGAAACCCTCCATGCACTTTATCTGATTTATTCCTATCTACTTGTTATTTTCCTTAACAAGTTATTTATAATGTAAGTACTGAAAATAAACACTAGTGCATGCTCAACATATTACAGATCAACAACTAAAAGAAACAGAAACAAACACGCCATATGATGCCATTATTTTTGGACTAATGTCCCCGGAAAAACCTAATGTGGGAAAACCAGTGCAGCTGTCTGAGGGTTTTCTTATTAAGCAATATCAGAGTACAATTTGGGTGCCGAAATTGGCCTACCCAACAGAGAATTTCCTTGGCAGTAATACTTCTCTATTTCCCACAAATATCTTGGTTGAAACCCCTAATAATCCTTCTGGTAGCTACTCAGCATAAATCTTCCCTAGAAACCCCAGCGTCAACCTATCTCTAGACCGCGTCAGCCCTGTGAGGCCCTGTGTCAGCCCTCTGGCCCTCTGCATCAGCAACGCTGGCCTCTCTGAGGCTCTGCGCAGCTCCCGACTGGCTCTGCGTGGCCCTGCGTGATCCCTGGCTAGCTTTGCGTCACTCTCCTTGGCTACTGCGCTGCTCTTCCAACACTATCTCTACCTCTCTATCTCTCTGTACTCAATTGCCCCTCCGCTGCATCGCCCGATCACTAATTCTATCTCTCTTAGCAAAACCCGCTCTAGAGAATAGAATGACTGATCACTTTGGTGTGTTCTTAAAGTGACCCTCAAGCCTCTTATATTTTTCCTGTTGACATATCAATGGCTGAGATTAAGTCCCTAATCAACGACTAATATTAGATTTGGCTTGATCCATGTCTTTTGGACCATTCTAACACAGTTTCATATTAATACACATTAATATTTTATTTTAATATCTCCTTAACTTTTTAGAATCTGCCCAAATCCTTTCTAGGTATTGGAGATCTCATGTGCCCCAACCTCTCCACTAAATTTTGTGGCTAGAGCACATCCGATGCTACCCCAAATCAACACTCTCTCTTAGTGAGGACTGTGCTCTAGCAATACTCCTCACTGAGTATTACTCTGATCATCCGGCATCGGTACTTGTGCTGATGCTAGGCCTTCCTGCCCAACATCTTCTGCACCGCTGCAACCTGTACTGCTGCCCATGGTTCTGCCACTACCATTGCTGCATCCGTGCTGCTGCTGGTCCTTTCTCCCAGCACTGCATCCACACTGCACCTCCTATCATCATGTTGCATCGTGTTCCCACTACTGCTCTGCAACTCAGTTACTGAGAAGTAAGTAACTGATCTCCCAATATGACCTCGTTGTTGGGCTAGAGACACCCACTGATGTTGATGCTGCCTCTGCCGCTGACAAATGCTCCCTCTCTGACCTTTGTGTTGCTGCAACAACTCCCTGCATCTCGCACCGTTGCACACCTCTCTGTGTCGTCTTGCATTGGTGCAACACTCCTGTGCCTCTCGCACCGTTGCAGCCTGCTAGCCTTGCGCTATCTCGGGACTCCTGCACTGTTCTCTCTCTGCCGCTCCATCTGCATCCGTCTCTACCCACTTAGCCAGTCCTGCTACTCCTCGTTGGGGCTCCCATAGCAAGGTCTAATCCAAAAGGCTGGGTACCTCAAGGATCTTGCCCCTCATCACCTGTAGTCTTCTTGACTACAGCTTGATGTCTCCCCACTTCCGCTCAAGTGGTGCGTGTGCACTCATGGCACACAGAACAGAAAGGATCCTGGCCTTCCAGATGACAAAGTTGGATGCCTCATCCAACCTGTCTTGATCTCTCAGCCCATTCATGGCCATCTCTCTGCTCTTCTTGTTGACTCCTCTGAGTCTCTGTACTTCCCGCCTGGAAATTCTTTGTTCGACTCCTGTTGAGTCTACTTCTCACTTGGAAGTTCTCTGTTCAACTCTTGTTGAGTCTCTCTACTTCCCACCTGGAAGTTCTCTTCTGGACTCCCTCGAAGTCGTGATTTCCCTCCTAGAAATCCTTCTGTTGCTGTCGAGATGCCCCCTACTTTGATCGTCTTGTGCAACCGCACCACTGATCTGAGTTCCTCGGCTAGAAACCCTCGGTAACAAGTCCTTTGGCCTTGCTCTGTTAGGTACTGTTCTGACTACAATACCTCATCAACTCCACTATGCAATATTCCCCCAACCTTCTAAACCCCAGCAACCTGAAGGTGAGAGCTTCTAGGCTTTGTGCAATCCTGACACCAGCAACCTGACCTCCTCAGCCAATTGCGTCAACCCTCCCAACTATTGTGTGGCTCTGCGTGAGGCTTCTTTTGCCTTCCTTAGCCTCTGCGCTGCCTCTTCCCGGCGCATCCTTGATGATGCAGGCACTGCATCACCCTTCCTTGTTGTTGCTCTGCTAGAAATATCTTCTGTCACCTCAGAATGACTATTTTCTGCTGCTATTGCTCTGCTCAGCTGATGTCCTTTAGTCCTCCTATGATCTGCAATCATGCTCTGATACCATGTTGAAGTTTCTAAGTTTACTTAGTTAGAAACCCTCCATGCACTTTATCTGATTTATTCCTACCTACTTGTTATTTTCCTTAACAAGTTATTTACAATGTAAATACTGAAAATAACATATTACAGATCAGCAACTAAAAGAAATAGAAACAAGCACACCATATGACACCATTATTTTTGGAATAATGTCCCCGGAAAAACCCAATGTGGGAAAACTGGTGCACCTATCTGAGGGTTTTCTTATTATCAGAGTACAATCCGGCTGCTGAAACTGACCTACCCAACAGAGAATTATCATGGCAGTGATACCTCTGTTTCTGACAAATCTCCTAGCTGAAACCCCGAATAATCCTTCCAGCAGCTACTCAGCACAAATTTGCCCCAGAAACCCCAACGTCAACCTCTCTTTGGACTGCGTCAACCCCTCTTTGCCTCACGCTGGCCCTGCGTCATCCCGGTTGGGTCTGCGTCAGCCTTGGGAGGCCCTACGTCAGCCCTCTGGCCCTCTGCGTCAGCAACGCTGGCCTCTCTGAGGCTCTGTGTGATCCCTGGCTGGCTCTGTGTCACTCTCCTTGGCTACTACACTGCTCTCCTGACACTATCTCTGTCTCTCTGTACTCAATTGCCCTTAAGTTGCATCTCTCGATCACTAATTCTATCTCTCTTAGGAAACCCTGCTCTAGAGAATAGAGTGACTGATCACTCTGGTGTGTTCTCCAAGTGACCCTCAAGCCTCCTCTTATACTTTTCCCGTTGACATATCAACGGCTGAGATTAAGTCCCTAATCAATGGCTAAGATTAGATCTGGCTTGATCCATGTCTTTTGGACCACACAGTTTCATATTAATACACATTAATATTTTATTTTCCCTAAGTTTAGACTTAGGGACTCCATTAAAAATATTAATTATTTTAATATCTTCTGATCTGTTTAGAATCTGCGCAAACCCTTTTTGGGAATTGGAGATCTCATGTGCCCCAACCTCTCCACCAAATTTCGTGGCTAGAGCAGATCGATGCTACCCCAAATCAACATTCATGTGCTATGAAACATATACACAACTTAAGCTTTTGGCTAGCTCTGTCAATATCATGTACTTGCTTCATAATGCTTAAAATCATTATGGGCTTGCATGCCTATGATTCCCATATTCCTGCATTGTCCTTGCTTGGCAATTGAGTCCTAGTAGGATGATCCTCAATTTAGTTCAACACGACTTGCAGATATCATGCCATTGCTAGCTCTGACATTTGTCTTCAAAACTGACAGAAAATTACAATTGGTTATGGGAGCAGTTGGATAATTTGAGCTATTAACTGTGCATTCATTTAAATGAGGTGCACAAGGAGATGTTGCTTTCCGTTGTCGATGAGAGGCACAAATATTTGATGGTGGTTGTATTGGGTAGTTTTACAGGCAAGATTCAACATAATATATTATGTCTAAATCAAATGGATATTAACTTGTATATTTTTTAAAGTGGGAAATTAAGTGCTTAGAGAAACACATCGCATGGTCATGGGCTTTACCTTATTGTGTGGTGTGGACTTACTTTGGATTAGATGCCAAGTCAGAGTGGCAGCTATTTTACCAAGATGCTCCAGACTTGCTCTTGACAGCTCATGCCGATTGAAAAAGGAAAGCCACAGCTAAAATAAGACCTTGATGGGTAGCCAAACTTATTATATGCTTTCAAAACTAAAAACGGTGAACACTTCAATATTATATAATATTGATAGATCAAATTCAGTCATAGTGCTCTGTACTTCGTTTATCGTATGTCATTTAAAAAAATCTACATGTAGAAGTTACTTGTTTTAAAAAAAGATAAACGATAATATTAAGTTTTTTGGACCTAGAGGGGATAACTGGTTTAAATTCTCTCGGAAACTTGGTAAAATAACCAACATCTTAGGGGAAGCACATGCTCTTTATAAGGTTTTGGATTTATCCATTAAATATGCATTATGGACATTAATTTTATCCACAAGTAAGCAATCATAGTTGATACTATGTAGGGGAAAGGCAGTGCTGATGAACATAAATTGGACAAGAATATTCTTTTGAATAAGTCTTTTTCTTTCAGATATCCATAATGTCACCTTTACTTTCTCTAACAATTTACGTCTTTCTTAACGTTTACTGCTTCTCTTGTACAGGGTGCTTGCAATCTGCTTTTGGCATTTTTTCAATCAGAATAGAAAATGCAGGTTTAAAACGCCCACTTCCTGTTGACGATGCTCAAATTCTAGGAGTTGTAAACCCTAATCATTTCAGAAAGGTAAGGTTTCACTTTGTCATTTAATAAGCTTTTCTATCTGTATATATGTATGGTGGATAGATCGAGTTGCTGTTGCTGTGTCCAGGTGGTTCTTATGACAGCCTCAAGCTTAAGAAAAGAACGTAATAAGATAACTAGCTTGACGATTCCTATCAATGATGAAGAGGAATTGCCAACTTTTAGCTCTGAAATTCGCAGTTCTAGAAATCAGGCACGGCCACTTGGTGGATCTGGTCCAGCGTCTTGGCAGGTTAGGAATTGCAATGTATTGGCCTATGTAGAGAAATCTACTGTGTTTTCTCAGATAATTCTTTTTCCACCTTTATATGGAGATGATCCTCTTAATTGTATATTGGATGAGATGATAATGCAGATGTCACCTGTTAATCGCATCGAAGAATTGATTCCCTGTGAGCCCGCCTCTGGAGAAATACTTATGCAGAAACTGGAAGAAGTTGAGAATTCAGTCAAGGTTTCACTACTAGACACGATAGTCTACCACTCTTTGTTTCTTGCTTGTTCTTGTTGGGATATATAGTATTTCTGAGACTTATTTCTCGTAGATAAATTATTGTTTACTTGAATTGATGATTATGAGTGTACATGTGTCAGTTACCTTACAAAAAGACTTGGTAATGCAGAGAGTGGAATTTCTCATTGAGAACCAACAATATCAAACAAGCGAAGGTGAAAATGCTACTTGATTGGCAAATATGCTGCAGCTGGCAGCTAATTTATATTGCATTATGTAACTTTGTAAGTTTGTACAGCAATTGACATACGTTTTCACGAGGATAACTGATATAAGAATGTCTATCATATCAGGCATCCTATATTTTAAGCTTAAACGTATGGGGATTTGGTTTTCAAGGTTTACTTACGTTTATCTCATGGTCACATCGGTTGAACAGCACATGACAATAACCATTTCCATTAGTGAAATTTGAATAGATCAGTAATAGTTATTAGGGATTTACATTCGTTTGGGATCACCCATAGTTTCTCTTATGTTTGGGAGAAAAATTGTAGTAAGAAAATCAGTCTAGAGCCCTTTGATGAAATTGAAATATTATTTCCTTGTATTGTGAAACTGATGCTTTGGATTTGATATTTCTAAATGCAGATTTTATTCGGCAACCGTTATCTAGTCACAATTTTTTTTATCAAACTATTCTTATCAGATTATTATTTAAATTTGGATTAGTGCGTTACAAGATTTTATTATTGTTATCAGATTATTATTTATGTTTGGATTAGCGCATGTCTGGACTGAAACTTTTGACGGACTTTCAAATAATGTCAAGATGGTGATTCCTTGGTTAGAAAAACCTCTATGAACTACAGATACAGCTTAACAACTTCAAGGAAACTGTATATAATCCGTGGAGTATGAATAAGGTCATGGAGGAAAGGCAGGAGCAGGAGAACTCAAAATACCTAGGAGGTAGGACAAATCTAGATAAGATTATTGGTTAATATTTTAGGAAGTCAAATAAACATAAAAATAAAATTTTCCAACTAATAAATATTAGTTATTGATCTAAAAAGGGCTTCAGGCTGAGAGTGACTGACAGTCTTGTTACAGATCTGACAATTTTTCCAAGCATCTAGGTCCTACTTCTTATCCCATCCATCATAGGGGATGGGATGGATACAGGATGTTCGACCTTCAGGGTTTCTTTCTACTCTTCTTGTGATGGTTAGAGCAAATTTGCACAAATTGATTTACTAACAAATCACAAAAAGCAATATCGGCCACCCGGGTCCATTCTTCAGGGTTTTCTTGGTAGGGCGTGCTTAGTGAATGCGAGGGCATGTCTCCATCCATACTCTCCAGCATCTGACTCTGTTGGATCAGGTGTCACCGGCTTTATTGTAGAGGGTAATCCCAAGGAAAGAACCTGTTGCTGTACTTCCTAGCTCCCCAGATCAATTGAGAGTATGCATGTCTCCACAATCTTTCCTTCCTCATTGCCGGCACCCTTGGAGTTTTCCCTTTCGCAAGGATCTGCTGTTACAGAAAGTGACGATACAGCGCCATTTGGTTGGTAAATGGTTACTCCTGATCCTTCCAGGGGAAGGTTGTTACATGGGCTCCAAAGGAGACACATGAACTCCAGGATTGTATCAGGGATGCGATGCCCTATTGGCTTGGAGGTGACCACCTCGACTTTCTCCAACTGGTTATCATCGGTGCTGCTTTTTAGCGGGTTTCCACCAAGCGGGTTTTTCGCTTGACCAGAAAATGCCCATCTTAATGGGGTAGTGGGTATTGTTTCCAAGCAAGATCTGCATTGAAAGGTTGTTTGCTCATAGTCCAAGCATTGAGTCTAGGCATAATCTTTGGTAACAACCTTGATTATGCCTAATATTCTCTGTTTCTACTCTACAAAAGTGGAACTTACCAATGACATTTCCTATTCCCCGTAGGGATTCGTATGAACAAAACTGGAGGAGAGATTTGGGAACCTTTTTCAGACCGGAGCTGTTGAAAAAGAGTTCGAGTTAAAAACCACGACTTCATAGAAAGATCAAAATGAATCCAGGACCAAGCCCTCCAGTTCAGGGTAAGCTCTCAATTTGCAGCAGAGTCAAACTCCAGCGTAAAGAATTCTTTGGCGCGGGTAAAGATACGCACTGGAACAAACTTTTCCAAATGAAAGTTACATCAGCCTTGGTCAGAACCAATTGAAACGATAGATCAACTTCCGGTTGAGATAAAACAGAGTCTGGTTAAGGGTTGTTTTTGTTTATTTAACTATGTGAGGTAATTTATTGGAGTGATAACCAATATCATGCAGGCTAGGTATAGTAATATTTAACAACGATTGTGATGTGTGATTTGACCGTAAATCACATGGGCGAAGCTCAGGGAGACCGAAGTTCAAACCTCATTGAGTACAATGACCTGCTGTGGTGGCGGCTAAAGGGGCGGATTCCCCTTTCCCGTGAGTCTGTTCTTGCTAAAATCATAGGACTTGCAGGGGGTTGGTTATGCTCTGGTTGTTATAGTGACAGCTATGAGGTTTGATCCTGGGTCTCCCTTAAATTAGGCCTGGCAGTTACCGATTCACCATGTGGTTAAAAAAAAAAAATATTTAACAAGGGTCACTTGTCCTTATTATAGCATTACCACTAGAGGTCAAAATGTCACATGTGAAAATTGAAGGTAGGTGGGGATAACAACAAAGAGTCCACCAAAGAGTCCACCCAAGTTATGAATCACATTAAAGAAAATTGTCTTCTTTAAAAGATTTAGTGAACATATGAGTGAGATATGAATCACATTAAAGGAGTCAAGGTCTTCTTTAAAGATTTAGTGAACATATAAGAGAGTAAATTTAGTTATTTAGTGGAGTGAGAGTAAATTTAGTTACAGGAATCTTGGTCTTTAACCTTTCTTCTTTACATTAAGGAAAAACGTTTTAATTTATTAAAAATAGTTTTAGGTCTCGCTTTAAAATTAAAAAATAATTTTACTTTAAATCATGATTATTAAAAAGTAAATATCATTTATCATTATTATTGAGATTATAACTATTTAGTTTAAATAATATATAACTATTAATTTTATTAGTCTAGATTTATTTTAATTATCAAGCTTTAAGAGGAGTCAAATTGTTTTAGGCGCAAATATTTTTAGAGCATAAATTTTAAAAAACTCTTAACATTTGATAGATTTGGGGTTAAAATGGATGGATTAGGTCTTCTAGCATTCAACAGCACGCGAATCACCCAGGAAAGTATTTAGTGGACAATTTGCACTTGCCACCGACTCTTCATCGAGCCAACATACTTTGTTGAGTGTCTTGAGTGTTATTCATTCAGAGTTGGATGTTAGGAAAGATGAGTCTGGTCCTCAAACCTATTAGCTCTTGGATCTTCTCTGCTAGGGCCAGATGTTGATTTACTTCATGCATCGTATCTTTTATAGGAGACCCTCCCGCTTTGTATAGACATCATTGTACTCAATACTCCCTTTGACCTGCTTTGTGGTCATTAGTTGGACATAAATATAATTATCTTATCTATCTTATTTATGTGTCAACACCATGTTCAACGTGGAAGGAATTGCAAATCTTCCTTGCACATATTAGTGGAATAAGAACGCTCTCTCTCTCTTTATATAAAATCCACATTGATTTTTTTTTGTTATTAATGTTTTTAAAATGTCACATATCAAGTCCATGTTAAACTGCTAATTTTTGAAAAATAATATTTAAATTAATTTATTAAAATCAAATATTATTAAAAATTCTATTAATGGGAAATAATTGAAAAATACAACTAACTAGAATAAAAATGACAAAGTCAATAATATTTAAATTATGATATTAATTTATTGAAAACAAATATGAGCCATTATTTAATAATATTTGTTTTTAATAAATTAATATCATAATGTGGAATATATGTCTTTCGGATTAATCACATAATTAGAATTTGGTCGACATTTTGAACCAACTAATGTGGTCCATCCTCAGGGCAAGGATGAAACACATTAGTTGGTTCGAAACATCGACCAAATTCAAATTATGTGATTAATCTGAAAGACATTTATTCCACACCATGGATCACAAAAGTCTTAGATCTAACAATAATATCATAATTTAAATATTATTCACTGACTTTTTTTATTTCTGTTACTTATATTTTTTGATTATTTCCCATTAATATAATTTTTAATAATATTTGATTTTAATAAATTAATTTAAATATTTATTTTTCAAAAACCGTTATTTGAAATTTTGAATCCTCTACATTGCTCTCTATTTAAGTTGTTGACATGGCTTGCCTCTTCATTTGGTCCTGATGATGAACCACACTGGTTGGTCCGAAACGCGTCAACCAAAAAATTTTGTTATGTGATTTTTACAGAAAGAGTTTTTGTAATTCATTAAGGATCACAAAAGCTTGAATTCAGAAATTATATTACTTAATATATATATATATATATATCTTCATTGCGTTGAGAGGTGCTCTCCAGCCTAGTATGGAAAAGATAGTGTATGTGATGTATGTTATGTAAAACATTTTGACTAAGTCAAATTAAATAACAATACAAATAAAATAAAATATAATTTAAAATATAAAATAAAATTTATAATTATAATTATTAATTAAAACGTTTTGATTACAAATAAAAATAAACTAATAATTATAATTATCTATTGTTAATAATTAAACTAGCCTACACCCATCTTAACTTTGGATCTACCAAGCGGCGAGAGGGATCAAATCTCTTGAGGTGCAAAATTCTTTCAGAATGTGTTGAGGGTGCTGGACCCGCCAACATGTCAAGGGGATCTCCCTGGTAAAAAGTCCCAATTAGACCTCAGACCATTTGGTGTAGGAGTCCTAGCAGTGGGTCATATGGTAATGACTTGACTGCGATGTCACACTGAGGAAAGTAAGATAACTCTGTTGGTAGCAAGGGTGTGACTGCTGCAGTGAGTCAAAGAGGGTGCATGAGAGGTTCCTAACACAAGTGGGTTGAGATGAGTGTGCCCCTTGGCAACCTGTAAGTGTACTCAGCTGGGAAGGGAACACATGAGCGAAGATGCATCACAAGCTGAAAAGCAGGTTAGTTAGGCAATCCAAAGTGATGGTTAAACTAAGAACACATCTGCCACAAGATTCATATAATTGCATACAAAAGTGTTCATACAAAACTACGTAAGTTAAACAACATACATTGCTACAACAACCGGAACAGTCCAACTACAATAACAACATATGCAACCACTGGAATAGTCCAACTACAATAACAATATATGCATGAAAACATGCTAGCTCTTATTATATAAAGAAGTGTAAGTTCCAATCATACAATACATCCATGTAAACTTGCTAGCCCCAACAGTGGAATGTTACAGCCACATCTGCCTGCTCCTCCAAAGAGATGAACTAGCTCTGTGCAGTGGAGAAGCCAAGGTGCGTTACAACACTGTCCAAGCTCTTTCCAAGACAGTCTTATTGAAAGCTTGGCTAACCAAAAGCCCATATAATGAGTTATGAAGGATTATTTAAAGCAACGGGTGGGGTGGCCCTTAACATTCCCCTTTGTGACTGTTCAACTGCCCTTATGACTCTTCACCTACTGTATGACTGTTACATCCAACTATTGACACTTGACTTACACTTGACATGACTTAACATTACAATGCACATGTACTCATGTGAGACAACATGGCTTGAGCAAGCCATGCAAGACATCATTGACACTCAGTCTGTTGTGATGAGACCAACTCTTAGACATGCTTGTGATGGCAAAGGTGGTGAGTTGATGCCAAGCTTGGTTGTCCGTGATGGTGTGCACGCACCTCATGGTGACATCTTGCTGAAGCGAACTCTTGCCTCCGTTGCAACCGATGCATTGGTTCGGCTCCTTCATCCAACTCGTCTGCTAACATGCGCATGGTCTCCTTGGGTGCGGCTGAATTGACAACACACTGATGCATAGCGTCTGTGCTGATCTTCAAGTGTGTGCTGGTGGTCATGTGCATCAACTTGTCGAAGTACATGTTCAACTCTAGTTGGACTTGCTTCTTGTCTTCACCTTGGTGAGTGTGTTGAATGGGTTGGATCGCATGCATGCGCACAATGACATGAATGCTGCTAAATCCCTTGCATGTGATTAAAAAAATTGCTCACCATGTCTACTGCGTGTCAGCCACTGGGATGGATCTTTAGCTTGTACAAGAACAGTTTCATCTGTGAGTGCATGTTGTGTCCACTGTTGTTCTTGTTCCTGCTGCAACTCATTCATCTGTCTGTGTAGCTTCATGTTCTTCCTTGAGTTGCTGCTTCAACACATGAAACTCCTCCTTTGTTCCATTCTATGTCTTCACGCGATCTTCATGTCGCACCGTCGCCTCATAGCTAGAGTCTCCTAAGTTGCTTTCATCATTAGTGGATTTGCTTGAGCTTGCAACTTTGTTCCGCCTTTGTGTTGTCAACAACCTTCCTCTTGCATTCGTTGCACTCGTATGTTGCCTTTGGCTACTGTTCATGATGCTTCTTGCTGTGATGCCGTTGCCATCATATCTTGGTGTCCTTGTCTACGAACAACTTGATGTCTTTGTGTGTAGGCAAGTCCATAGACACTTGATCAACTGCATCCCCAAATGTGCTCCGAACGGTGTCTTCGACTCTGCTCTCTTGGAAACCACTGTACCTGTATTACTGAGAGGCAGATGAACACCTGCGATACTTGGAGACATTACAATACTCATGGTAAGTAATCTGTTAGTGGAAAACCAAAATGAACTTGAGCACTAACTTGCAACATACCTGTGTGACTGATCATGAAGGTTGCACAATTTCCGCTAGGAGGTCAGGAGACTGACTGCCAACACTGCGCAAGGCACAGTCCAGGCTGTCAAGAGGCTGACTAGCTGTTGGAACTACGCAATGCACAGTCCAACTTGACTGTTGACTACTGGAATTTCGCAATGTGCAATTTCGGCTGACAATGACTGCAGGCTCAGTGACTGCATTGTGCAAGTTGCTGGGCTAGCAGTCACTGTGCCTCAGGATTGCACAATGCAGGCTTGGGGAACAACTGTTGGGCAGAAATGCGCATTTCTGGAGAGGAAGGCAGAGCCTTCCCTCTCAGGATTGCGCAATGTTGTCTTGGTGAGGTAGAGTCTGGGCCAAGGCTGGCCCGACTCGTCGAGGGGAAACTGAAAGCAAATATGTCAGTGAATGCATGACGACACTTAGTGGAAGCATAAGTGATTGACAGTGCATGAAAACATGAATGAAAGATTCAATAAACAGATCTACATGCATGTGGGTGAAGCGAGTCGCTGAATCGACGATCGTTCGTGCAAAACAGTTTCATGCATGCGACAGCAGTGAGGTAGCAATGAAAATTGAAAGAGTGTTAGGAAAATCTAGTATACATTTAAACGACAACGAGCGCTCAAAGAAATTAAGTAAAAAACACTCACACAAGAAAATACACAAAAAGCGATAGAAATGCAACACAAGACATGGAAGGTAGGCTTTACCCAAAACAACTAAGCTGAATGTGCCGACTGCTCCTAGATGTGATGTGGGATGTCAGAGCTGCAAGGTTGATGTGAGGAATGAGCTCTGCAGTGTTTAGTTGATGAGTTTTGAAAACATTGAGGTTGTGATGTGCATGCCACAAATATAGGGAAAACGACACTTGGTGGGAGATTTCTGAAATGATCTTTGCATGTAACCTCCAACTGCTAAACATAGATCCCTGAAACAATGAATGCCTTTGCATGTTGCCTTGGGAGAAGCAACCCATGCATGCGAGTCTGTTTTGCTAAGTCCCAGAGGGAATCGGTCAACTTAGCTGCACATGCAAGAGAATGCTCGATCGCTGGGAGAAAATGCACATTTCTTGCTGGGAGATGGGTTGGCTGCCCATGAGATTTGCGCAATTTCTGGGTAGAGCAGCTGATTGCTGCCCAAATTTGTGCAAATTCTGGGCCTGAGTAGCCCTACTAGGGAAAATTGTGCAGTTTTCACTATGAGTGTTGACTGCCAGAATTGTGCAATTTCGGAGCTCAATACGCTGTCAGTCAGGATTGCACAATTTCTAGAGGGAAGGCTAGTTTCCCTCCAGAATTGCGCAATTTCTTGGGGCCGCTGCTTAGCCTGTAGCTGGACCAAGTTTGGGTGATCAGCGTGTGAGGGGAATGCATCAAGCTGTGATCACTGCCTTTGTGCAAGAAAAACATTGAAACTTGTGTACTTGAGGAAGCAAGACATGTTGTTGTGAAGGTTGGAATGGAGGCTCCCAAATGAAGCTAAGGCAAAATTTTGGAGGGTGGTTGTAGCCGCTACAACAGAATGAAAAGTAATTTAATCTCTCATGGCACTGGATAAATTCCGAATTAGACTTATAAAATAAAAAATAATTATAAATTAAAGTAAAAATGTTTACTTCTAATTACTTTATTTCTATGATGTAAAATTAAAACATTTTATTTATAACATACCATTTATTTATTTATTAATGATTTCTAATTTGTTATTTTAATTATAATATTATGCCAATATATCTCCCCATTTAAACTATAAAGAACCTCGGTACAAAATAACCCAATACTATTTTAAATATTATAATTTAGCTTCTTATCTAGAATAATAATAATTTTCTATGTTTACATCATATAAATATAAAATGCAACGCAAAATAATGATTCACTGTAAAAATGATCATTTAACTTTAAATTTAATTGTCATTTTCTATGGACCAATGTGTGAAAACTTATGTTTCGTTTAAGATTATAGATATTTGAGTAATTGTCATTTTCTGTTGACCAATGTGTGAAAACTTATATTTCGTTTAAGATTTTAAATATTTGAGTTTGAGATAGAGTAGGATGATTTTTGGATTCATGTACTTTTCTTATTATGAAAATTTCAAAAGAGTGATAAGAAATGATATTATTGTTTTTGAGATGATTTTTAATACGAAAGTTTGTTTGTATTAAGAGTTCGATAAATGTTAGAAATATTATTATTATTGATGTTAAAAATAGGGAGAGATTATAATGCTTTAAAGATAAAGATTATTGGAAATATTGTGGTATGATATATATTTATATATATATATATTATATATATATATTATATATATATATATATATATATATATATAATATTGAATATCTTATTTTTAATGTATTTTTACTTTAAATACCTAACTCAAATGAGAGAACATAGGATATATGGCTCAAAATATTAGTCCATGATCTTTCCAATAATATATCGCACTCTTTTTAACTCTACATGAATGAAAAGATATAAAAGATTATGTCAAATTGGCCCAACCAAAAAGTACAAGTTGGCCTCATAAGTGAAAGCAGGTATGAATGTATTTGAAGATAATTAAAGCAATAAGAGATGCAAGGTGTGCAAAAGAAGTTGGGGAGTACTCTTGGGGTTTTAAGGGTGGAGAAAAAATTTGTTTTGTGGAGTGAACAAGGCATCTTGGTATCTTTGCTATAACTTTTCTTTTGGGATGTTTTAATGTTAAAGAGTGCAATTAGAGGCTAATTCCCTTCCCTCCCATTCCTAGAAGCCACATGCACACACACACACACACACACATATAATGAATAACTGAATAATAATTATTGTTGAAGAGTCATGTGTTGAAAATAGCTCATACTCACGTAAATAATTTATTTACCATAAGTTACTACCCACCATAATTTAAGCAAGTATTTGCGTAAAAGATGAGATAAGGAAAAAAATGTAAATAAGTATACTTACTAGGAGTTACTGCCCACTATTATTAATGGGTTCTTCAACACTTTAACAAATATGGATAAAATTTACAAAGAGACATGTCTCTTGGGTATCTTGAGTATAAAATTCACTTGAAACTTTTCATTTTATAGAATTTATTTATTATCTCATATCTTTTTGTACTTATTGTTGATGTTCTATGTACAATTACTGTCAATGATGATTTAAAGTGAATATACTAAAGTTTTAGTGTGATTGTTATTGGAATCTGAAGTAAAGTTGTTATTGGGCTAATAAGACATTGAAGTAATTGTTGCAAACATAAAACATACCATAAAATTTAATATTTAGGCTGTGAAATTTTGAGGGGATAAAAGTGAGATATTCATGAACTTATAAAAAATTTAAGCATGGGTTTGCTATACATCAAAATATGCTCTGACGATGTTAGGGATTCTTGAATGCTCTTGAAATCTGTTTCAAACAAGTCAATTTGGAATTTTCACGATAACTTGTTTTCTAAGATGTTTTAGACTACCAAATATTGAGGAGACAAAGTTGACATCTCTAGGTACTTGTAAAAAAATTAGACTTTGGTTTGATATAATTTCATAGATATGCCAAGTGGAAGTTAAGGTTTTAAAATCCTCCTAAAATATGTTTCAAACTGGTCAATTTGACATTTTCATTATAAATTATTTTCTGAGATGTTTTAGATTGTGAAATCTTGAGGGGACTGAGGTGAGATGTTTAGGTACTTATCGTAAAAATTTTAGACTTTGGTTCAACATAATTTTGGAGATATTCCGTGTGGAAGTTAGCGTTTATAAATATTCCTGAAGTCAACTTCAAACATGTCAGTTTGGCATTTTCAGCGTAACTTTTTTCTAGGATGTTTTAGACTGAGAAATTTTCAGAGACATATAGCAGTACCTCAAGTAAAAATTTCAGACTTTGATTTTCTATACTTTCGAAGATATGCCTTGTGGAAGTTATGGTTTCTGAATGATCCTAATATTAGTTTCAAACAAGTTAGCTTCAAATGTTTGTTGTAACTTCTTTTCTGGGACTTTTCATACTTCGAAATTAGAGCTTTGAGGAGACATACAAAAGTGCCTAATGTAAAAATTTAGAATTAGATTTGCAAAATTCGATACATGGCATGATGTATAAGTTTGTTCTTAAGAAGAGACAAACCCAACAAGTTTTGGGATAAGAAGGTTTGGTGAAGGGAGAAGCAGTAAGATGACCTAATGAAGGAAGAAATAATAAGATGACCTAATGAAGAAAGAAGCAACTAGAAGACCCAGTAAAGGTAGAAGTAGCAAGCAAACTCAATGAAGTAGGTTGGTGCCTACAAATTCTTGTAGCAATGGGGATTGGTGTTAGTAGGTTGGTGCCTTTGTTTATTTGTAGTGGTGGTGTCAGGCCCTAGAGTTGGGTGTGCTTTAATCGAGGTGTGTGCCATGGGCGGCATCTTCGTCACATAATTTGCATTAAAGATATTGAAAGAAATGTGATTAAGGAGGATTTTGGGCAAGAGCATGGCAACACAAGGTGTTGAAAATTGACAATTGGGGTTTCCATTGGGTGCATGTGGGCAACTTAGTGGCATGTTGGATGTGAATGACCAAGTACTTGACTTGGCCTAGCGATGGGTGATAAGGCCCAGGACAACATCATGGGAAGCAGCATGAACACCCCAAGGCACAAGCCAAAATGCCCCTAGACGAACAACCAAACATCGGAGGAGGTTGGCCTGAGGCAAGTTAGATCGAGGGGAGGAAACCATGAAAGAATGGGTGGTGGGTCAAATCCCAAAGAAGACCAACTGAGACAGGCCAAGACGGGCCGAGTGTTGGAACGATCGACTAAAGCCATGTTGGCTTGCATGATGTGTTGAGAAATGGGCGAGATGAGATGAGTGAGGGTACGTCTGCTGAGCGAGATAGCACAACTCAAAATGAGCGCGCATGGGAAAAATTGAGGGCATTGGGAGGAAAAATGAGTCAGCCCAACCCAATGCACCCAACACATGGGAAATTCAACTTGTGCAAAGGAGTGGAACAATGAGACGAGTCGATTCATGTAAGGAATGTAGCCAGTCGATGTGTGAAATGGGATAACCGCACAAAGGTGGGACAAAACCGTATAAGGAATTGCACAATTGAGGAGAGACATTCAACAATCCAACAACGAAGCACACAAGTTGCACAAGGGACGAGCAAAGGAGTCGATCCGAATAAGGATGCAATTGAAGTTCGAATGAGCGAGAGAAGAGTTGTGACAAAGGCTCGAGCTTGTGTTGTGCAAGACCCAATGTCCTTTGGCAACTAATTCGAATCAACCCAACTATGGTGGAGACGACCCACGCAAGGGTGTATATGACCCGCGATAGGGTGGATGGGTGGCCCAGTGGGGAGTGCACGCTAGATAAAGGTTCTTGTACTTGATTGGTGTTTCTTGGCTTTGTGGATTTGTGGACCAAGCCATTGTCTTAGGTGAATGTTGTATTTGTAGATTTTAATAAATGCATATGGTTGGTGGGTCATTTCCTTTATAAATCTATGCATGTGTATGATGATGTTAATGATGAATTTATAGGCTTGCATATAATGTTCATGTCTTTATGAATGAAAGTTTAATTGAAGTGGAAGTGACAACAAGACTATATTGAAGAGTTATGATATTCCTTTAATGATATAGAGATTATATAAGTAAATTTACTGTGAGGCATAGTCTAGGTGAAGTGACTTTGTGCTCCACGAGGTAGAGGTGAAACACATCGGTGTTGCATGCTCAAGTGATCATTGGGCACCCAAAACGTGCCTTGTGGCCGTATGAGGCCTTAGGGTTGTGACAAGTAGTATTAAAGATAATAACAAAAAGTGGTAGAAGAGCTAGTATTTTTGTTCTCCTACTTGTAAGTGGTGAATAACTATTGATTGCATACATGTGGCATTTAAGGAAGAAAAAGATGAAGGAAGATTGTAGGGTCAACTGCCTTTCTCTTTGCAATTTATTTGGGAAGGGGCCTTTGTAATCAATTGTTAGGAGGGAAAGGGGCTTTGGCTATGGCTCTTGGTGTAGGTTGAATATGGATGGTCTCTTAGGAGTGGCCTATGGAGAGTCATCGTGGGAGAAGGATGTAAACATGTGCTTGGAAGGAATCCATAATATTATAGGAAGATGGTTAAGGGATTTGGACAAGCTAAAGGAATTGTCATCATACTTCCAGGAATTCCAATTGGAAGTGTAAGAAGGGATGAAGGTATCCCCTATTATGTCGAGGGAGATAAAGTGCAGCTAATGTTCCAGAGAACACTTTTGTGGAGTTTTTCCCATAAAAGGAGGAAGCTTGTGACAATTAAAGGATAAACCAATATGATGAGGAGCATGAATAAATAGTCCTTCCACATGAGGACCAATCAAGTACTGACCATAAGGAGGAGCTCAGAGTCAATCAAGCTAGTCTTGAAATGGGGCACCTACATGAGTTCGAACAAGGGGATGCCACACATAAGGTGCCTAAGGAAGAGTTAATTTGTGTTATTAGCACAACCCAAAATATGGAAGAAACAACAATAAGCAATAAAGAGGTAGTTCCCACGGATCAACCCAAAAAGACAATAGAAGATGAGTTGCATAAGAAAACCATGATGCGTGCAACTATCAGGGAGGATGGTAAGAGTATGAAGGGTGGATTGTGCCTTCAATTGATTCAAGCAACAATGAAGGGAAGGAAGGTAGTAGCTTTGTTATGAAACCGGCTCAAGAAAAGATAGAAGAGATAGATCAACGCCTTAGAATTCAACCTCTTCGAGGGGGCAACCTCCTTTACATTACATAAATGAACAATTCTTGGATGATACAAATGACAACCTCCTTTCTATATATAGGAGTCTAAGGAGTCACAATATAACCCAGCCGACCTAACAATAATAATATAAAGCCACAAAAATAACAATAGAGGGATTCTATGGGGCACAGTAATAACATATGGGGACAATAGGGGCACAACAATATTAATAAGGGGTATAACTACAATAGTAATGGGGTAAACACTAGTATTATATAGTATTATAGGGACCCAACATGCTCCCATATTGGTTATAGGTTAATGAAATGATTCATGACTTATGGCTTATATGTTTTCTTAAAATCATTGCTCTCTCATTCTATGTGGATACTAGCAACTAATTATGAACTAATTTGTAGTTGACTTCTAGTAATTGCCTCCTTATGTGTCTTCAATAATCTCAACAAACTGCTTCCTCTTAAGGCATATTGTTATTATCATTCTATTTCTACATTCTTGTATTATTTTCTACAAGCTATCAATTGTCGGCTCTTTTCATTCCTATTTTTGAGGCATTTCATTATTTTCCTCAAGATAACATATTTTCACTTTGATATCCAAGAGTTAAATTATCATGGTGGTTGTTGTGCCAACATACCAGATGGGGCTCGTATCCCAAACAATGTGAGGTCTAATTGGGACTTTATGTAGGTTTTAACCCCGTATAGAAATTACTTGCATACGAATTCTAAAACATAGAAAATAAACAATGTGAGAGCATAACACATAAAACACATATAAACAGAGATTTCTCCTGGATCCCAAAACCAAGACTACCAGCTTGATTTTTCATTATGTTCCTTTCAATGTTACAATACATATTTATACATG
>APFE031740255.1:92313-105924 GCA_000404065.3 Pinus taeda | reverse complement strand
GCCTCTTATCACATGGCCAAAAACAAGCCATGTTTTCTTCTTTACATGATTGTAACACCAAAAATATATATGTTGGTGATGATAGATCTCTTAATGTTTTAGGGACTGGAACTGTTCATCTAGACAATGGTCAGTTTAATGATGTATTATGTGTTCCAACCTTATCCAGAACCTTCTATCTGTATATCAGATAACTCATTCAGGTGAAGGTAAAATTGTTGAATTTTCACCTCATGATGTTGTAATCAAGGATCTAAGAGATCCTAAACAGATTCTAGCTACTGTATTGCTGATGATTCCACAAGGTTGTATAAGTTTCACAACTTTGGGTCATCAAAGCTTCCCTCAGTATTTGTTGCTCATAATGATGAAGTGAGCAAACTTTGGCATGAGCGATTGGTCACTTAAACTATCGCTCCCTTCAGCATCTATGTAAAGAAAATATGGTGACAGGTCTTCCTATGGTATCTTGCAGAGATGGTGTTTGTTCCGGATGTGTACTCGGAAAACATCATCGGGACAGTTTTGACAAACATGCCTCTTGGCACGCCTCAGCCCCTTTACAGCTTGTGCACAGTGATTTATGTGGTCCACTTCCTGTTGCTTCATTCTCTGGCTGCAAGTATTTCTTAACTTTCATTGATGATTTCTCCAGACGGACTTGGGTATACTTCTTAAAACTCAAGAGCGAAGTATTTAACACATTTTTGGCCTTCAAAGCCTTTGTTGAAAAACAATCTGGACATCAAATTCTAAAGCTAAGAACTGATAATGGTGGAGAATATGTTAAAAACACATTCATCAACTTTTGCACCGAAAATGGAATTCAAATGCAACATACTGTTCCATACACTCCACAACAAAATGGTGTAGCTGAAAGGAAAAATCGCACCTTAAAGGAATGGCTAATTGGATGCTGCAATCTAAAGGACTCAGTCTTAGTTTTTGGGCCGAAGCAATTAATTGTGCAAATTATATAATAAATCGCACTCCTACTAAGGTTCTAAAGAATATCACTCAGAAGAAGCTTGGAGTTCCATTAAACCAGATATAAGTCACTTTCGTGTTTTTGGAAGTGAAGCATGGGCCCATATTCCAGATGAAAAGCATAAAGCTTTAGAACCTAAGAGTGAGAAATGTATTTTTGTTGGATATTCTGAAGATGTAAAAGGTTATAGACTTATTCCATTTAAGTCCAAAAATGTTATCATTAGAAGAGATGTAAAATTTGATGAAAATAAATCGGCCTGCGAGCCTAGTCCGGCGGATGTGCCACCTCTTCCAATCTCTTCTACTTTTGAAAACATTTCTTCTTCAGATGATGAAAGTGAGGATGACAATCCTGCCCCACCTTGTCAGGATCCTCAACTTCCAAGATGGGTCCGTACTACTCGGGATGCAGTAGGTGATCTTGCCGGTGATCCTACAAATCAGCGACGTACATGTTCTTAGTTTGAAAGAGCCTCTTCTTTACTGGCTCAAGCTCCAGTAAATCATGATCCTGACACTTTTGCAGAAGCTTCAAGCCATCCACATTGGGAAGTAGCTATGAATGAATAATATCATTCATTGTTGGCAAATGATGCATGGGATCTTGTTCCTCTACCAAAGGGACGCAAACTTGTTAGATGTAAATGGCTTTACAGAACCAAGTATGGACCAGATGGGAAAGTTGATAAACATAAAGCTTGTCTTGTTGCTAAGGGCTTTTCACAGGTTGAAGGCATTGACTACACTGAAAACGTCTCCCCTATTGCCAAAATGAACTCTATCCGCCTTGTTCTTTCCCTTGCTGCCTCTTTAAAATGGGAAGCCCATCAGATGGATGTTAAATCTGCCTTCTTGCATGGGGACTTGCATGAAGAAATCTATATGGAACAACCCATTGGCTTCATCAAAACAGACTCCAGCCTTGTATGTCGACTTAAGAAATCTCTTTATGGTCTCAAGCAAGCTCCTCGGGCTTGGTATGCCCGCATTTTTATTTTTCCTGTGATTTAGAATTTGTATGCAGGTAATTTCTGTACGGGGTTAAAACCTACAATTCTGACAATACTGTCTACACCAAGAAACTGGGCAACTCTCTTATCATCCTTGTTCTTTATGTTGATGATCTTATTCTTACTGGTAGTGATCCCAACCTTATAAACCATGTGAAGTCCAGCCTTAGAAAGAAATTTGAAATGACAGACTTAGGACACTTACACTATTTTCTCGGTCTTCAAGTCTTGCAATCCAAGGAGGGTATTTCCCTTTCCCAGTCCAAGTATGCTTATGATATTCTTCGTCATTTTCACATGGAAGAATGTAAGCCAGCCCCTTCTCCCTTTCAGTCTGGAGTCAAACTTTCAGTCTCTTGTACTTCTCCTGAAGTTGATTCTACCTTATACCGTCAACTTGTAGGAAAACTCTTGTATTTAACCCATACTCGTCCTAACCTTTCCTTTGCTGTTGGCCTTGTTGCTCGTTTTCTGCAAAACCCCCGTGAAAGTCATTGGAAAGCAGCTAAAAGAATACTTCGTTATGTTCGAGGTACAATACAGTTTGGGATTCATTACAGTGCCAAAGCAACTCCTCTATTAGTTGGTTTCACTGATTCTGATTGGGCTGGTGACCCTGATGATCGGAAGTCTACTGCCGGTTATGTCTTCACTCTTGGTTCAGGACCTATTACATGGGCTTGTAAGAAACAGGCTGCCATTTCTTTTTCGTCAGCAGAAGCAGAGTATCGTGGTGCTGTGGAAGCTAGTAAGGAAGCCTTGTGGCTTCGTCAGATCCTATCAGAATTTGGCTTTGAGCAGCAGCATCCATCCACACTTTGGTGTGATAATCAAAGTGTCATTCAGCTATGCAAAGATCCAGTCCAGCATCAGCGCAGCAAACACATTGAACTACACATGCACTTCATCAGAAAACTCATTCATGACCATGTTCTTGAAGTGCAATATTGTTCAACAGATGATCAGGTTGCAACATCTTCACAAAGGCTCTCACAGAGACGAAGTTCACTAAACTTCGATATATGCTTGGAGTTCAGGAAGGAAGTTGTCACTAAGGTGGGATAGGCTCTAGTGCCTCCTTCCTTCTCCTATTGTGTCATATTTGTAAATCCTTCAATCCTATCCCAAGTTGTTCTTAAGGGGGGATGTTTAGGATATTCCGACACATAGGAATAGTTAAGTATAACTTGGTCTAGTATAGAGTTAGGTAAAGTGTGTTTCTTTACTATGTACATTTGTAACTTACAATCCGACGGTCACGATATGTAGTGATCCGACGGTTCATTCTCTGCTCGGTATTACCGACACTTGATCCGTGACTTGACACCTGATTGGTCCATGAATTCTATTTAAAGGGCATGGAGGGTCATTTGTAGGTTCACCGTGCATGAGAGAAGCTTATGTAAATTTTCATTCTTTTATTAATAAATTGCCTGTAGTAGCCACGTTGGCGCAGGCCGTGGACTGTTTCCCTCTCTGAGGGTTTTAACCAGACTCTAGTAGTATTTCTTCACAGTCTAGTTAAATTGTTAGTGCATGCAGAATTCCAAACTAACTTCCATTCATTTGATGAACATATTTCTCAATAAAAAAAAACTGGTTGATTAAGAGCCAGTTCCAGTCAAGCCATAGTATGGGTAGCCTAGACTAGGACCTGCTCCATCACTTGTTGTGTGCAATCCTAATGGAACCAGTCATGGATCTTGGAGGGATGTTGCATATTTTTTATATTGGTTTGAGTTGTATGGTGTTGTGGAGCTTAGAACACCATATTGAGAAGCAAATGAAATTCTTCCATATGTAGGTTCCGTTGCATATGGAGGGTGAGATACATCAGTTGAAAGGCCTGATATATATGATGAGAAACCAATTGGTGGGGGTGCAGAGGTTGGTACCTGTGGACTTGGCATATGATATGAGTTCCGTCCTGGATAGTCTATTCCATAAGTTGTCTGCATTTATGGAGATATTGCAGGTTGTGATGATAGCTTCTCCTTCTGACCATCAGGTGCAAGTTTCATTGTAATAGTCATTCCCTACATGCCAAGCACAAAACATAGGTGTCAAGATCAACAACTGCCCTTCAACTAATATGACCAACATTATCTAGCACTAGCTATTAGTTACATCAATGGTTTTGTTTGGTTCCTTAAGAGCCTGCTTTGTAGTCCCCAGAGTCTTAAAAGTCACAAATGCAAATCCCCTGCTGGTGACAAATACATAGCATTAACCAAGACAAATACAAGAAAACGAGATAGGCCTTGGAAAAACATGCATAAATCTCTAACAACAGAAGCATGTTAAACTTCCCATCATAAAGCAAACCGATGTATATTAGATTTGTAACCAAGATTTATTGGTATTCTTATCATATGCAACTGAACCTTCTTCTACATCTCCATATTTGCAAAAAACCTCTAGAAGCTTATCATTGGCCATGTCATATGAAAGACCACCAATGTAAAGTTTTCTTTGAGCCTGATCTACACTTTGACCAGGACCTGTGCTCGCCACTGCTAGATTGGTTACAATATTTCTACCATGTACAATAAACAACAATGGATATAAAAATTACCTAAAATAGGTGTTAAATAATGAATGAGAGTTGTTTGATGACCGATATTCCACCCTATGTAACAATGGAGTACCATATGATTTGAGAAGTCTCAAGACTCAGACAAAGCTGTAATATATACATTGAATACCACTTTTAGCAGCAACAGTTGGATTGCTTTCATTTTTCTTCAAACAAGTTTGGGGTTTTGTAGTAAGTTAAATTTTGTTGTCTTCCCAACATTAGTTAAATATTTTTCAAAATAACAATTATATTACCTGATACATATTCAATTAAAACTATAAAGATATTATTAGTAGCACAGTAAATACAATTTATAATTGTGAGGTATCAATGTCCGAGGGGATGATGCTTGCAAATGAAACATTGATTGCTCTATTTGAAATAAATCATAAACATCACAATGTACTGGAGGGCGACATTGATATTTAAATGCATGCATGTCTATAATGTTGGTGAAAACAACGGTCAAGATGCTTGGAAAGACTTCATGGGATATAATATTGATAAAGCAGAGGAAACTGGGAAAATAAACATTTTGAATCCTTTAATGACAATATCCTTCAAATTCAATAAGATGTCAGTGGACAAATACAAATCATAAAAAATAAAAAATAAAAAAATTACAAGATTGAAAAAGGAAATACATACATCAATAGTATTGCTAGGCTGCTTCAATGCCCTTTGGGTAGAATCCATATGCTTAAATGTGAAAAAGCGAAATCCTCATGAATTTTCTGATGTGTTATCCATAATAACAACGCATTCTTCAATCTCCCCATACTGTTCAAATGCATGAGAGGAAATACACATGCATTAAATTCACTTGCCTTCGAAACATGTAATACCCCCAAGACAACAAATATATTTAAATATATGGAGGAGAGCAATTCTTTATCAAAGAAAATAACAAGTCTTCTAGAATCAATGCAGTCATGCTCCTGGCTAAAACTCTATGGGTCCGGGCATAGCAGGACACTCACGACTTTAAAGAAAGTGAGAGAGAAACTACCAAGGGAGGTTTTTGTTTGGGTGAGAGAGGAGTATGGATCAGTTCATCTTGGGCCTCGCCATTGATAATATCTTGTAGATCCTTTTTAGTTACTGGTTCTGTAAGAAAGAATATCTAGCTCTTATGATCTAATAGCAAGAAACAGGGTAAGACCGTGGAGACAGAGTGAGACCCTAGAGATGGAGTAAGACCCTAGAAACAAGCTCTAAAGTTGTATTAAGAAACCTAGAAACATATGTTTCGTATATGTGAACTAAGATACAAAGTTGATTACTGCCTTCTTGCAGGGGAAAAATATATTACAACTTTATAACTGTCTTCTTGCAAGGGATAATATATCTACAACTATGAACATATTTTAGATAGGCTTCTTGTAGGGGAAAAAGTTTCTAATACAGTTGTATGGACAACCTAGACACAAAGTAAGACCCTAGAAACATAGTTTGTAAGCCTTGAAACATATTATTTAAGCTCTAGAAACAACATAACATGCTATAAGTGGACTAGCCTAAAAAATATGAAAAAAAAAGAAATAGTGGCTTAGCGGATCTGGCTGGCTAGAAATGTAGATATCTTCGAGTATAGATATACCCCCTCTATTCAGTGTGCATCTCAAATAAGAAGAGTCTTTGGAATCATCCATTCCAAAGATGCAGATTCAGAGACAACTAATTCATGAACCAATTGAAAAATCATGAGCATGGGGGTATTTTGATGGTGCCAGTCAAGGCACTTCAACTATGTGTGGGGTAGGAGGCATCATCTTCCTTATCAAAGTACACATAATAAAATGAAAGGCTCGGTTCAAAGGAGGCTCACACAATTATGCAAAACTATTGGCACTGAAGTTACTAATGAAATTAGTTGCAAAGAAAGGTGTGACAAGGTCCCACATGTTTGTAGACTCCTTGGAAGTTCTTAATTCGATGAATGGGAAACTCAAGATGGGTAATTTGTTCTTAAGCCCTATCTTTGAATAGATGAAAATAATAATGTAGTGTTTAATACCATTTCCTTCCTCCATGTCTACAGGGAGCCTAATACAGAGGCATACACACTTTCCAAATAATGCATTTAGTTACTGGTTAATAATTGGGTGATTTAAGAATGCAAGTATGGATCAAGATTTAATGAAAGCACACTTGTTGTGCATGACTCCTGAGTCTAGATTCTCAATAGTTTAGTTTCACTTTGACACACTAATAGGAGTTTTAATTGAGCTTCTATTCACATAGCCTCTCTCTAACCCGATCGTTTGCACTCATGCACTAGTCAAATCATCTAGATATTGGGTGAGATAGCATCAAGCCCTATACTTCTCGCCTAGCTTCGCGCATTTCCTTAAAGAGGTTAGAGCTACTACGTATCCTTGTGTGTTAGTGTGATTAACTGGGTACTAGGCTCTAGGTGGTAGATGACCCTCTGCAGTGAGTCTCTCAAAAGGATAGGATGATACAATACTACTTTTTAGGACAAGATCAGAGTGATGATGTAGGTGAAAGCTTAATTGGGGAGTAATAGTAATGAATGAAACATTACACCTACGACTTGAACCATGGGTGGATTTTGGGCTAGGAGACTAAGTCACATCTTGAGTGTGATTACATGAGTGGACAAGCTTATGAGTGTTAGGGTGAAACATTCCCTGAGGACGAATTGACTAAGTCTGAATAACTAAAGTAGGCAACCTTGCACCGAACACCATTGAGAAACACTCTGATTCAAGGCGAGGAACTGTTCAATCCTGCGGCATAGTCAGAGTGGAAACGAGAGTGACTGAATTTAGAAGCTTAAATTACTAAGAAAAATTTGAGGATTTATCTAGTTATTCAACCACGGTAGCATGACATTTTCCCTTAATGCTCTACACTGATCGATGAGTCAAATTCTCAATGATCTAGCTATCTTCAGCAACCAATTCACTAGTAGAATCTCATCGAATTCATACACTCTCACCAAGTGCAAAGGGAGCATCGTATATATATATATATATATATTTGTACATTTAGTCTCAGATCTAGAGAAGGGTGGAAGCAACGAAGACAATGACAGATACTACAGGCAAGGACAAGCTAGGAAAACAACAAAGCAATTAGGGTCAATAGAGATAAGGAACAACAGTAGATATAGTAGCTAGTAGGACTTGAAAAAAAAATACAAAAGTGGGGGCTAGGGCATGGAATCTCTATCTTGAAAAGGTCGAGTGCTTATTAAGGGATACATGGTTTCTTTCATTATATATGTTATCACATTATCTCATCGGTATAGGGAACCAGTCGTGGATACTTATGGCCCTGGCATATGATATGAGTTCAGGCTTGGATATTCTTTTCCATAAACTATCTGCATTTGTGGAGACACTGCATGTTGTGTTGATAACTTCTCGTTATGACCATCAACTACAAGTTTCATAGTAACATCCCTTCCCTGCATGCCAAGCATAGAACATAGGTGTCAAGATCAACAACTTCCCTTCAACTAATATGACGAACATTATCCAGTACTAGCTATTACTTACATCAATGGTTTTGTTTGGTTCCTTAAGAGGCCTCTTTGTAGCCTTCACAGTCTTGAAAGTCACAAATGAAAATCCCCTGTTGGTGACAAATACATACAACATTAACCAAGACGAATATAGATAAATGAGCTAGTCCTTGGAAAAACATGCATAAATCTATAACAACATAAGTGTCTTAAACTGCCCATCATAAACCAAATCAGAACCATCACAAGGTATTGGAGGGCGTAATTCAGATTTAAATGCATGCATGATTATAATGTTGGTGAAAACAATGGTTAAGATGCCTGAAAAGTGTTCATGACATATAATATTGATGAAGTAGAAGAAACTGGGAAACTAAATATGCTTAATCCTTTCATGAAAATATCCTTCAAATTCAATATGATATCAGTGGACAACTACAAAGCATAAAAAAAACAAAATTTACAAGAATGACAAAGAAAACACATACTTCAATAGTCTTTCTAGGCTCCTTCAATGCCCTTTGGGAAAAATCCATATGCTTAAATTTAACAAAGCCAAATCCTTGTGACTCTCCTAATGTCTTATCCATAATAACAGAGCCTTCTTCAATATCACCGTGCTGTTCAAATGCCTGAGAGTAAATATACATGCATTATATTCACTTTGTTTTAAAACATATGTCTCCCCCAAGACAACAAATGTATTTAAATATATGAAGGAGAGCAATGCTTTATAAAAGCAAGCACAATCTTTTCCAACACGTCTACAAGAAAATAAACATATTTTTTTAGCTAGTTGTTTTAGATCATAGCATGCCACCAACTTACATTCAAATAAAAAACTACTTAGTGAGTGTGCATTGGATGGAAAACTCCACTGATGAAATTTATAATAACACATTTCTTCTTCCTACAAACTTTTAGAAAATTAAGCTCAAACAATGTGTAACTTCACATTCATAAAAAGTTGCGATAACCTAATGGACATTTAAAATACTGAGTAGATTGCTATTAAGTGGACTCCAATAATATTACATCACAGTCCACCTAAATTGCTAATGCATGGTGAATCCCAAACTAACTTCCATTGATTTGATGAATATATTTCTCAATAAAAAAATTGGTTGATTAAAGTGAGTTCCAGTCAAACCATAGTATGGGTAGCCTGGACCACGACCTGCTCCACCACTTGCTGTGTGCAATCTTGATGGAACCAGTCGTGGATACCTCTGGCCCTGGCCTATGATATGAGTTCAGGCTTGGATAGTCTTTTCCATAAGTTGTCTGCATTTGTAGAGATAATGCAGGTTGTGATGATAACTTCTCCTTTCCACCATCAGCTACAAGTTTCTCTGTAACAATCCCTCCCTACATGCCAAGCATATAACATAAGTGTCAATATCAACAACTGTCCTTCAACTAGTATGACCAACATTATCTAATACTAGCTATTACTTACATCAATGGTTTTGTTTAGTTCCTTAAGAGCCCACTTTGTTCCTTTAAGGTGTTTGTTAGTTTTAAAAATGAATTAAAAAATATAATTATAAAATTTATGTGACTAATATGTAATATTATATTTATTACTATTTACTTTATGTATGGTTATTATAGTTGAGGGTTATAGATAAGGGTGATCATTAAAATTTATAGTCTTGTATAGTAATCAAGGATAGTCGTTGCAATTGATGGTCTTATGCACTATTTTGTGTGTGTTTTCAACAATTCTACACAATATCATGGATGCACCTTCCACTCTAATGGCATCTACAATTATTGCTCTCATGTGATTTAGTTGCAACTACTAAAGTATAGCTTGCATTTCTGGCAATTGTGTTGCAGAATGAACTATTTTGAGTTAATTAACTTTTCATGAAATATCTTCGAAAGTATCTATGTTGGAAGGAATATTTAATGAGTGGTTGTTGAATTTGTGATTAAGATTCAACCACTAAATATATATATATATATATTTTTTCCAAGAAGTGTGAGTGTTGTTGAACTTCTTTGGGTACAATGAGTGAAATTGATACCACATTGGTTTCTCCTTTTAGTTATAAATGGGTGTGGTATTTCCATAAGTTTGATCCGCTACAATACACATAGTACTATAAATATTTACATGGAAAAGTATTAGCTATTGTTGTCATCCCCCCACACAAAGAGGAATTCTACTAAGATGTCAGAACTAAACTATGGGAAAATGCATATCCTAACAATTCCTTCACTATATATTTGGACGTATTCCACCTATGCAAACTTAATTATACACAACACTATCAACATATTCCCAATGAAAACATACCATATAATTTGGTTAGGGATATGAGAAGGCAATAACCCTTTCATTATTGGTCAATTTTTATTATCATTGATTTAAATTCTAGTACCAACCCCTGTAAAATTAGGTCTACTTACTTAGGCAAATGTAATGCTTACTACAACATAGAAATTCCTTTTGTTTAGTTTTTGTGGGTAGGTTTCATTCTCACCTATGCTAGGAAAAGGGTTTCTGGGAGCAATAAAAGTAAGATACAAAGTGTGTATCACTAGAGAGTCATGTTAGCTTACTTAGCAACCTCTTCAGCAATGATAAAACAACTCTTTAGATTAAAAAATAGATAGGAAAGGTAACATGAACACCCTAACTACTATATTTGATAGTGATGGTATCACCTCCATCCCCTAAAGTGCTCCCTTAGGTTAGGAATTTTGTGAACTGTTTCCTCTTTTATTAGAATATGATATTTTGCCTTTACCACAAAAGGAATGGTGTACTACAATATAAAGGCATAAGCTACTTCCCTGGCACCATAATGGAACAAGAGGGTACGTTGGGCAGGGTCAAGGTTGAAATGACAACTTCACTGCATTACAATAAAGGGAAAGCGCTATCTCTCTCTCCTTTGTCATCTACAGAAGGGAAGAAAAGCAACCTACCTTCCTCTGATCATAATGGAATAAAAGGTACGTTGGGTAGGGTCAAGGTTGAAATGACAATTTCAATGCATCACAATAAAGGAAAGTGTCTCTCTTTCCTTTGTCAGGTACAGATGAGAACAAAAGCGGGCGATACCCACGGATGGGTTAGTGTTAAACACCTTTGGTCCATCTTAGACATTGTTTTGTTTTCCTACCACTGCATCAACCGAAGTCTCCCACTATCCAGAAAGCCTTCCATGCACACTATCTCTTTAGCCCTTGGGGACGATCCAATGGTTTTTTTGTGAACAAAACCTTATGTTGTCGACATGGTTCAGGCATCAACGCTTTAAGGACAGGTAGTACCATTCATAAATCTCTACATGGATGCTGTTAATCGACTTATCCCTATAGCACATGGCAAGTTACTGAACCAAATTAAGCTCGTTGACATTGGTGGTCTCACACAGAAGCTTACATGTAACTGCAAGTTAATGTGTCACACCTCACATCAAGTTTTTGGCTTTTACAGTTTTGCTGACGTAATTCTTTACTTGAAACAAGTAGTATACAGCAACATTTGAGAATCCACTCCATTATGTAAAACAGGTGGTATCCATCATTCGGAAGTCGTCGGTAAGCCGCATGTGTTGTAAATTGAAGTATCTATAAACATAACGAAGATTGTAGTTGGTTGTAATAGTTTCTATGAGATTGACACGCCTGCTTTAGTAGCGTTCCATTGTAAAACTATATTACTAAGACCTGAAATTTTTTGTAGAATTATATTGCAATCATTTTTTTTCGGTTAAATTGGCTTGCTAAATTTATTGAAATTGTACATTTCTATACAATTAAATTAAACAACGTCGAAAATCCATATTACATGAATTCATATGAAGCAAATTGTATTTTATACTCGTTTTTCTTTAACATTATTAAGCTGAAAATATTAAACGTTTCATTTAAAACTCTACGAAATCAATGGATTTCATTGGCATTATTAAGTGAATGAATCATTCTAAGGAAGAATTATAAATTTAAGCACAGACCATTGTGAAACTCTATCAAGGATATTTTCAATTCATCACTTTTTTTTAAAGAATATGCACGATATATTTTATATTTTAATGATCACACTTTTTATTACCAAGGGATTATACAAACGATATTAACTTAGTGAAAAACTTCTAACAATATTCCATAAACATTGTAAAGGTCTTAGCTCAAATCAAAATTAGTTTTTAGTACGTTTTAGTTCATATCAAAATTAGTTTTTAGTTATTACTATAGACACTGACTCACTGCCTGATCGTTTGGTGCAGAATTATAGATGTCAAAATCTATTGATACTTCAATATAATGCTATCTTACCTATATGCTTTTGGATTTGTTATAAATGTTGCTCTCAATTGTGATGCCTTCACATATATTTTATGTGCAGTTGCATTGGTTGCTTTGTACTTAATTATATATGTCAAAATCTATTGATACTTTTATATACTGCTATCTTACTTATATACTTTTGGATTTGTTATAAATCTTGCTCTCAATTGTGATGCCTTCACATATATTTTATGTGCAATTCCATTGGTTGTTTTGTACTTAGAGTTGTTCATTTATTTTTATTAATAAATATAAGTTAATTTTAAATATTTAAAATGAAAATATATTTTCAAATTTAAAATATTATTAATATTGTTATATAATTTATTATCAAGTTATTGAAATTTAATAATTATGATAAACATGTCTATTTTCATATTTACATTGATGTTTTAAATATTTCAATATTCATTCACCATTTAAATAAACTAATTATTAATTTGTTAATAATACTTTCTAAATATAATGTTAATATAAAACTAAATATAAATCACACAAATATACCCATATACAGAACATAAAATATAATCAAATGTAAAACATATTAAACATAAATATCTATAATCATTAATTTTTAAAAGAATTTCGTTTAAAATTTATTTAAATTAATATTAAAATTTAATAACGTTATTTTCAAAATGATAAATTCGACCTACATTTAATATTAAAAAATAAAACTATAATATTCAAATATCATAAAAATAAAACTAAATATGCAATAAAATAATAACAAATTAAGCAACAAGTAAATCATCCCAATGGATCATCATGATCCTTGCATATATGTACCTATCACTCATTCACTAGTTTTGGATTATCATGGCCTTAGCATCTAGAGATATCTAGTGAGTATTTTGATAAATTCGACCTACATTTAATATTAAAAAATAAAACTATAATATTCAAATATCATAAAAATAAAACTAAATATGCAATAAAATAATAACAAATTAAGCAACAAGTAAATCATCCCAATGGATCATCATGATCCTTGCATATATGTACCTATCACTCATTCACTAGTTTTGGATTATCATGGCCTTAGCATCTAGAGATATCTAGTGAGCCACTCACTAGAAAGTTAACTCGCTAAATCAATAAATCAATATTATTTAATCTAGAATATAAATTTGAGAGGTCTTTTAAATTTTTTTAAAGGGTTAATAGTGTTCTCTGAATCAAGTTAGAGAGATTTTTCAACTTTCATTATAACAATTAAATAGTAATAAATT
>APFE031740255.1:53317-91890 GCA_000404065.3 Pinus taeda | reverse complement strand
TGGAAAATAGTTAATATTTTTATTTTTTTATAAATTTAAAAATAATTTTTGAAATTTCAATATGTTGTTTTTAATTTCCAATTGTTTAAGAAGTTTTGTGGGATATAATTCTTTTTATGGATGGCATTTTATTTTTTTATTTTTGTTCGAGTACCTCACAATTCATTTTAAAATCAAAATTAAAGTAATTTTTTCAGTGGATATTGTGTCAGCAAGTGTTCTAATACTAACATTGTTATGTTAGCACTTTTTTCAATAATGTGGTGGAATTGATGCATTTGTAGGACATTGTTATGCTAATTCCATGTGCAATAATGTGGGAATTGGTGCAATTTTAAGTTGTTTACAGAGGCCCGGGATGAGGGGGGTTGAACAAATGTTGAAATAATATTATTATGTTTCCTTAAGTAGAGGATTGAGAATATGTAAGAGAATTGGATTCCTTTGCATAGTGAGCTATGCGACACTAATGAATGATGCGGTAATTGGTATGACTTTATTGTGTGGAAATTTTACTATGCAGAGGGCAAAGTATGTGCAAAGAACTAGGGTCCTTTGCATAAATAAGGGTGCTTTGACAATTATGGGGGTGCAGAGGGAGTTATTATCATTTTTTTAACAGCTATTGTAATCGTTGGGCTATAACAGCTACATTTATTATGCAATATTAAATAAACCATTTTTACAATTGCTATGACATGTGGTTGTGGATCACTGTTATGTTAGTGCTTTGTTCAATGATGCGGGAATTGATGTAGTTGGAGGGTTTTTGCATAAATCCCTAAAGGAGGGGGGCTGAACAAACCTCCAATTAATATTATTAAGGAGTATGTGTAGGAGAATTGGGGGTCTTTTTTCTTGATGGGTGTGTTAAATAAACTATGTTTTCAATCTGTGTGAAAAAAAGTGTTGTGTGGTAAACGAAGTGAGTCAATTCAATCTTTTCATTGAAATGAGGTAGTACATGTTAGTTCTTGGTGTTAGTTAAGTTCTTGGTTTTGCAAATGTACATATATATTTGCACAAGGTTTATTAAAATAATGAATATACAAGTCTCTTTCTTAATTATATTGAGCTAGTCCCCACCACTAAATCATTGACGATTCATTTATTTTAATAATGTAATATGAAAAACTTTGAAGGAAACTTGATTTATGTAAGTTCTTGGTTCTACGAATGTGGCGAAAACTTTGTGCAAGGTTTATTAAAATGATAAATATACAAGTCTCTTTTGTAATTATCATTTATGAAGGTGTTTTGCAACTACATAAAAGGTTGTGCAAAGGTGGCTGTGTGAGGTTTGACTATTTAGAGGTAGCATCCGTAGAGTACAAATTCATGTGAGAAGAGATTTGACTCCGCCAAGAGTTTTGTGTAAAATTTATTAACATAATAAATATACAAATAACTTTATTAATACTTATTTCAGAACATATTTCACAATGTGTCCTCATTAATTAATATTAGTTTCAAATGTCAATGACTAATCGAAGGAAATTATTGAGTGTGAAAGTAGTTGTCCAGATGAAGTTGTGCAAAGGTGGTTTTGTGTTTGTGGATGTTAAGTGAAAGTTTTGTGCAAAGTTTATGAAAATAATAAATATACAAATTTGTTTTTTAATTCTTATTTAGGGATGTATTTTACAATGTATGCTGATTATTTAATATCGGTTTTTAATGTCAATGACTAAGGGTGTTATTGAGTGTGGAACTATTTGTGTGTGGGTGGTTGTGCATGTCCGGAGGTTATGCGGGAACAAATGCATGTGTAGAATTTGTGTGGAATGAGGGAGGTGCAGAGGATATTTTAATTGTAATGAATTTTGATGTTAGTAGATTTCGCACAAGAGTAGTGCTAATTTTATTATTAATAGATTATGTGGAGTGTATAAGCTCATACAATGAAAGCTTGAGAGTTTTTTCACATAATGGAGTGTGTTGTTTGGAGGTAGCGTGTACGGAGAACAAATACTTTGTCCAACATTTACTAAAATAATAAATATACAAGTATCTTCTTTGATTCGTATTTAGGAACATATTTCACAATGAAAATTGTTTTTCACGATATCTCAGATCCATATTTATTAATATCAACTTCAAATGGAAATGACTGATAGAAGGGAATTGTTGAGCCTAGAAGTAGTTGTGCAGATGAAGTTGTGGAAAGGTAGTTGTATGTGTGCAGTGGTTATGCGAAGAACAAATGCATATCCAGAATGAGAGATGCATGGAATTTTAGTGGAACAAGGGAAGTGCAAAGGGATCTTTTAATTGTTTATTTAGCTTTATATCACATATGCATTTGTGTTATTTTGAAAGTATACATTAGTATTAACATTTTAATGCTTTAAAAATCATGTTTGTAATAGATTGTGCAAAGTGCATAGGCTTGTACAATGAAAGCTTGAGATCATTTTCTGCACAACTGGATTCACTCTGTAGTTCTACATATATGCATTTGTGTTATGTTAAAACTATAAGAAAATCATGTTTCAAGATTTGATTTTTTAGTGCTTATGTCGTTTTCTGAATGTGTGGGAAGGTGTTTACTCAATGAATTGAATACTGAGATGACTTGTATTTACGTCCAATTGTGTTTTCTATTAATTAGATGATAGACATCAGGACAATAAAGAAATTGGATGGTGGTTTTACTTTTGCAATGTGTTTTAAACGAAAAATAATGGAAGGTGGGGATTTGTAGGGAAACAAGTTTGTGAGCATTTGAAATAGCTAGTATAGTGAAGGAAAAGCACTATTTGCAGTAATAGAAAAAGAATAACTCACTTTGTTTTGATTGTTAGATTTGTCAAATAATAATAATAATAATAATAATAATAATAATAATTGGAATGATAGAGATTTGGATGTCCGCTTTATCTATGATGCAGAGATTTTGTGTCATACATGTGGTGATTTATAAGGAAACGAGTTGACAAGAATTTCAAAATCATCAATGGAGGAAGGAAGGAAGATATTTATTTATATCCATATGAGCCTTTTCTAATCATTTACATATTTTGAGTAATAGATTGTGTAGCGTTTTCTCTTTGAAAATTTCACTTAAGAACTTGAAGTATTTCCTGAGCTTCTATTGCCTTACATAAATTGTTATCTTCAAAGCTAGGCTTTCATTTTCAATGGTGTCTCAATGGAATTTTTGTTAAATCATGGATGATAGCAGTAGCGAAAACATACATAAGCTCTACAATATTGCAAGCTTTTAAATCGATTCACCTTTGTCAGTTTCTTGTTCGCATTTCGTAGTTTCTTAGCTGATTATCATGATTACAGTTAAATTAATGGATTGTGATTAGATTTGGTTTATTCGATTTCTAATTATTCAACATGTTGTGTGTAGTAGTTTTGAAGGAGGTAATAGTATATGCATTTGTGTTATGTTGAAAGTACATGACATAGTGTTAGTTTAGATTCTTTGATTTATGTAGTTTATTCAAAGTCATTAGGTTTTTATTTACTTTTAATCGTTCTAATGTTTGTTATCTTATTAATAGAGAAAACTCAATCTTTGTTCCACACATACGTTTTATTACAAAGTAGTACTTATTGAGATATGTTAAAATGAGACTTAATCTAATATTGCATAATAGTAATAAGTATTTAACTGAGGTGCCATTCATATAACATATGCACCACATGAACGCGAAACGGATTGAAAGGATGGAAATACTGAGCTCCAGCCAAAGGGGTTTTGCAGGGGAGGACTCTCCTGCCTCCGCCATTGGCAGCGGAAGTGCGTCAAAATTTAAATCCAGGCTCGATAACAGATCCAACAAGATTTCATTCTACCAGTCGGCTCTTCACCTCGAAGTATCCCTCGAAGAGTTTGAATTATTTGCCGTGGATCGTCTCAGAGTTCTTAAGGGTCTCAAAGATGGAGTATACGAAACGCTAGCTGTGGAGCTCATGCAGAGAGTGAGAGGGGGGATCGGTGGTCATGAGATTGAACCCTGGGCCCTCAAAGAAACCCATTTCAGGGGAGTAAGAAAGCAGCCCTGGGGGAGATTCACAGTGGAGATCAGGGATCCACGGACGGAAGTTCGAGTGTGGCCCGGCACATTTGACTCCACAAAATGCAGTCTTAGCTTCAGATCTGACAAAGATCTACTAGATCTGGCCACCCAGAAGGTAGAAAAGCCCACGCTCTGGCCAAAATCCAGAGATCAGCATGGGGTCAAGGCCCTTATCTCAATCCTTTTAGATCCATATTTTTCAGCCTTCAGGCAGAACCATCATGCAATGGGTCAGCCCTTCAGATCTGATGCAGGAACTCAAACTGAATCTAGAGCGCAGAATGGGGATCCCATCAAGCCTTCTGCGACTTCTCTTTCAAGGTAAACAACTTGAAGACCCTCTTCCCCTCTCTTCTTACAGCATTTCCAGGAACATCTTGGTGGTGGCGACACTTCGTTTGAGAGGAGGCGCAGTAGGACAATCTTCCTCTACTCGACCTTTCTCATACAAGGACGCAGTTCACTCTGAGAACCCCAAACCCCCGGAAGCCCTTAAATCTAAGGTCTTATTGGTTGACAAGATTGAAGAAGTACCCTCTGTGGAAGTCATACATGAAGATCTGGCTTCCCATCTTCAAGATTTTGCAGAAAGAGCCATCATTTGCAGATTTAATGGATTATGGCCGCGATCTCAGGATCTATATGCATGGATCCATGCAAACTGGACACATCACTATAAGATCTTTTTTTGTTCGAAAGGTTATTTCATTGTTCTATTTGATAACAATAAGCACTATGAAAGGGCCTTAGAAGAGGGCCCTTGGTTCATGGGAACTGCATGGCTATTTTTGACTCCTTGGTTCCCAGATTTTGATCCAACCACTGCAGTCATTACCAAGACACTGGTATGGATACGGCTTCCAAATTTACCTGCCCACCTATGGAGTACTCGCGTCTTCAGAGCTATAGGAGACACCTTGGGCAGCTTCATCCATGGAGATTTATGGCAGGAATCCAAAGGTCTCTACTCATATGCAAGGGTATGTGTGGAGTTAGACCTGAGTAAAGGTCTTCCAGAACAAATCAATCTCAAGATAAACGACTTTGTCTGGACCCAGACACTGGATTACAAGAATACAGCTTTTCGGTGCCGCCATTGCCACCAATCTGGGCATTTGTAGAATACATGCCCATCTCGCCCGGCAAAGAAGAACAAGGCCAACGTCTCCAAGCCCAAGTCCAAACAATGGGCTCCCTACTCTCCTCCTCCAGTAGCAGATTCTGATTCCTCCAGCTCTAAAGATGAAGATAGCGATGAAGAATTGAATCAGGCCCCTCATTTCGTGGCCCCTTCCACCGATGGTCTAGTGCCTTCCTCCGACTCAGCCATTGCTCAGAAACGTGTTCATTTGTCCTCCTCCTCGGATTTAGAAAAGGAGTTCTCCCTTGTGGAGGACCCCAATATTCAAGTTGTAATCACCCATCCACCCCAAAATGGTTGGGTTGAAGTTAAAAAAAGGAAAGGGAAAAAGCTTCGTGTTGAAACTTCTACCCTTTCAGGGTAGCTTTCAACGCTTCTTTTGCTTCCATTGCTTTGCTATAGCTCCTTGCTTGTTTAACTCCTTCTCCAGAACCGAGGTTGATAGTCCTGTCATTTCCGGTTGCCGGTATCCTGCATCTCTGGAATGTATCCTCTTGTACAATATTTTTGCTTAATAGAATTAGTCTTAATCGAGAAAAAAAAATAAGTATTTAACCAATAAAATTTTTGTTATTTCTACTTTACAAATTTCTTTCTTCAATTGTTCCTATTAAATTACAATTTTTTGTTTTTGTTTTGAGTAATTAAATTATTTTTGCATTTGGAAAAATCAAAGGGTTTAAAATTAAATATGTTTTTTGATTGCATGTCTATTTATACAAGAAATTGGTGTGTCAAGTCATTCATAAATCAAAATTGGTTTGGTTTGACAATGTAGTGGGGACAAGTCATTAAGTTGATTTGTCATAGAAGGTAACTTTACAATTTGTGGTTATTATTGATAGTTTTATGATTTTAAAATTTGACCGAAAGTAATTCTAAGTTACAATTGTTAACTTTGAGTAGTTAAATTATTTTCAATTCTGAAAAATCAAAGAGTTCAAAATTAAATCCATTTGTGTGGAATAAGGTTCCCACTATTATTTTGATGTCTAAAAAATCAAAAAGTTTAAAATTAAATCCATTTGTGTGGAATAAGGATCCCACTACATCATAACTGCGTGTCAAATTTGGGGAGAAATAGTTGTGTCAAGTTATTCATAATTTAAAATTGGTTTGATTTTACAAAGTAGTCAAACTAGCTATCAAGTTGATTCATCATAGAAATTAGTTTAATATGTGTTTCCATAATATTTATTTGTGAATGTACTTACACACTTTACTATTTGTAGCTATTATTGATAGTTTTAAGAGTCTTCAAAACTGACAAAAAAAGAAAGGAAATTTATGCATGTTGATAATAAAATATGGTGATAATGTTTTGTAATTCAAGGTTACAATTGTCAATTTTCATGATCTTCGATGTTAATTGGGTGCCAACAGTGATGCTGTTGAGTATTTATTAAGAAAGAAAAAATGGTTTGTCGTGGTTTTTGGCAGTATCGAAAAATTTTCTAATGGGGTTTTTTATGATGCCAAATGCATTTCCACTATAAAAAAATAAAAAATGATTCGAACACTTACATTATTGGTTTTTTATTAAAAAAAAAGTCATATGCGGTGATTGCCGTGTGGGAAGATCTACAAATTAGGTAAACAATGTCTATTATTGTATATTGTATATTTCTATTTCTTGTGACACACATATAAATAATCTTGAAGCAAGAGAAAAATGAAATGTAAATACACAAAATGATTTTGGAATTCCCATCTTTTTTCTTATTAATGTTCGTAAAAGTTATCTTTATTATATTTAATTGTTATTTATTCATAGTGTTGTGTAAAATGGTTTTCACATGAGTAATAGTAAAAACCAGTGTTTATGAAGAAAACAAAGAATTATAAAGTGAAATGGAATTCAAGTTTGTTATTCATTGACAAAGTATTTTTTTCTCCAAATGAAAAATGGGTAGAAAGCAAGGGAAGGAGGCTATTTACATTGATACAATTAACTTACTTGCTAAGATCAATGACAGCCTTGACTTGTCGAGAACTTATAAGAGATATGTGAATCTTCCAAGATAAGAGAAAATATGTAACAAGATTAGGAGTACTAGATTAGCGAATGTTGGGTGTGTTGTGGAGGTATTTGATTTAAGAGAAATAGTTTATCTGTGTGTAAATAATTTTATTTCAAGAAAGAGGGAAATTAAGCTAAGAGCAATAAAAGTTTCAATGAATCCCAATTCATTCAGATGGTTATTCAAGTTACCAAAACCTAACAAGTATTAAGAATTATTTTTTGTGGGTAGTTTCCTCGAGCCAAAAGGACGCAAAATTGACATTGTGTAGGAATTCATTTGTAAAACTTCTAAGTTTCCTTTCCTTCTGATCTTTCTCTTGTAGATATTTCCTTGTTTAGGAAATAGTTTAGGGATTTATGTTGGCTCTTTTCTCATGTAGTAGGGATATAAAGTACATCACATTTCTCGAAATGTATTTTCTATGTGCTTTATGAGACATACAAAAATAATTGTATTTTCCACTGGGCTCATGTCATTTTAGACGAATTATTTGTTCAACCACATAGATAACCCAATAACAATGGCTTATATGTGATGGAATATATTATAACTCTTCTGGTGTCAATCCATGTGTTTGAGAGTTTACCCTGTAATCCTATATTCAAGTCTCATAAGGAACTAATGGAATTTTAGTATCCTATATTGTGGAATCACGAAGATTCTTTAATTTTTTGTTTAATGCAAGATGTGTTTGTGAGGCAAGTGTATTGTATGGTAACTGAATGAGCTCCTTCTTGAATATCTACAGAGGCTAAGGGTTTCCTATCTAGAAAAGGGGAATATGAAGAAAGATAAAGAAATATGGTTATACAAATTTATGGTTTTGAAGATAGGCCATTTCTTGCCAATATTTGTTCCAGATGGATATTTTGTTGCTGAAGTTTGCAGGAAATATCATTGTTGGCTATCCATATTTTAACAGAAAAAAGCAAAGACAATTTATTTCTTTTCTATTCACTATTTCAAAAGTAATTTTGATGAATACGGCTCACACTATCATTTTTACAAAGTATTTGGATGATTTTAACTTAAGTGAAGCTAAATCATTTAAAGGATTTGATAGATGAATTATTTTCATGAAGAAAATTTAGTCTATGAGGTACACGAGCTTGTTTCCAAGAAGTAGAGAATATAGTGAGGAAATTCATATTGTATCAACAAAATATCAAAAAATGCTAGTAGATGTTGAAGAAATTACTGAAAAAGAGATCACTGGGACGGGACAAAGATTTAACAAAAGAGGCCCAAGTCCAATGGGGAAATATCAATCTTGCACATGTAGTATTGATGTGACTTCATTTGTCAGCAAAAGAAGGAAATGAACTACTAGAAGTGAAAAATTGGTTGCCAATAGGCTATCAGGTGGCAGGGTCGACGAAGAGTCTACTCATAGATTAACTCCAAAAAAAATGCACATATTTGAATCATTTATATCCAATAATGTGCTTGAAATGGAGAGCATTGAATAATACATGGAAATGGAAGTTGATAGAATTTTACTATCTAATTGGGTCAATACTTGCTTGCAAGAAATCAGAGAATAATGGAGGAAGTTGTTAAAGAGGACATTAATTTGAATAATCATTTTTTCACATTGTGAGATGAAAATTATGAAAGGGTTGGTAAGAGACTAAATATTGAAAAAGATAAAACTTTCTGATAGAAAGGTTGTTGAATCTTCTGTTGCAATGCGAGGGCTGATGAAATTACATCAAACTAGTGGTGAAGCACTTGCAAATTCTATTGGTTGATGACAGGAAGAAATTTTGAAGCTAAAGGACAAAATAAAAGAGCTAGAAGATACCTTGAGCCTCGGTCATTTTCCGAACTCCATGGACTACCATTGGAAATTTCTAGTAGTGGAAAATTTAATAGATTTGTGAAACCTATTAATATTTTGAGTGTTGTCAAATCATATATCATTATTCATATATCTAAAAGATTTTGTATTAATGAATCTGCATGGAAAGTTTCTTTTCATCTATGACATTTAAATAAAAGAACTAGGTCTTCTGTCGAATTAGTCAAAAGTGAGGTAGACGGAGAGGGGGAATTCATAGACAATCACCTATTACCTTTTTTCCAGAAGCTTGATTCACTGTCTGAGATAGATAAAGATAAACAAAGGCTTCTTGATGCTGATCAGATGAGGTCTGTGGAAATTAGAACATTAGAAGACATTATTTTGAGTGTGGAGACATAAAAAACCAAAGAGCATATTTGTATCACAAGGGGGTAGCCATTTTTCAGGATTTAAATGGTGTGTGTATTACATATGAGTCTGAATTAATTGTGAAGGACAAGTTGATGACTAACTTGGAGAAGCTAAAATAATCACAAGCAACAAAGTTCAATGATATAATTGATTTAAGTGCAAATGAAATTAGCAAATGGCTAATTACTTTTGTTAGTGTCAACAAAGAGTACCCTGCCTCAGTTTTGCAATTGAAAAAATAAGAAAAAGAAATTGAGGAGGAGATATTCAATCATTTTGTTAAGAAAGACATTATCATTGCATTGATTTAAGAATACATTGAAGCTAAAGTGAAGGAATTCATTGCAAGAAGCCTGATTGCGAGAGATAGTTGAGGGATAAAGAATATCAAGTTGTGATTTTACATATTGTAGGTGTTTTAGTACATTGGAATATTTTTTTTGGTCATCAAAGCATTTTAATATTTAAATATTATGTGCACATTATGATGGAATTGTCTAATTCCTAAATGTAGTTCCGTGTTACACATTACAGATGACTTTTAGAGATTATAGTTCATGGAATTTCAATCACAGTTCCCATTGGGACAAATGCATTTAGATTTGTGATTGAAGTATTAGAATTTTCATAAATGCTTTATGCAACAAAGGTTTTTTTCTAGACAATGGCTCTATAATCATAACTCATTTTAATTGTAGTTACTACCTATTCTATATCTCTTTATGTGTACTAGTTATGTAAAAACATTTGAGATAAAGTTTGACATGGGATGTTGTATCAACCTAGGTTCTCGAATGTTGTCTGGAAAACAATAATTTAACACCTGATTTCTAGTATTTTATTTGAATTTTTATATATTGGCTAATGTTCTATAATGAAGGATAATTAAAATTGATTTATGTTTACTCTATTATAATACTGGAACTTTTTACCAATTATATCAATAATTATTAGATAATTTTTTACATGTGAACTTATATCTATTGCATAATGTTCTAATGATTTTCCAAAAAACTATAATATGATTTTCCAAAAAAAGAATTCAATTTTCCAAAAAACTATAATCCTTTTCCAAAAAACTATGCCTGGAGTTTTGAAAATAGTGTTGGAATTTTTATTGTTTTCTATATAGAATTTTGCCACGTTTAGATGATGCAAATTATTTTTACTATTTCTCATAAAAGAAAACTTTGATTTACTAAATTTTTATATATTTACGGTGTCATGTAGGAGGGATTTCACAGGCAGACTAGTAAAAAGTGCTCGTTGTTTATCATATCGATGATCTATAATTGAAGTGCACTGAAAATGTTGTTAGTTGAAAAAACATTTTAAAAGTACATAGAAGAATTGGCTTTGAGTAGAAGGAAAGAAACTATTTTCATTGATACTATTAACTCGCTTTTGTTGATCAATTATAGCTTTTAGTGGTTAGCTACGTATAAGTGATATGTCAATCTATCTATGCAGGAGAAGAGTAGTGATAACATTTGGTCTACTATATTAGTGAATGTTTCATGCATTCTAGAAGTATTTGATTTTAGAGAATCATTTATTTATGTGCAGAGAATTTTGATTTAACAAATAAAATGTTTAGGCTACCTACCAAAGGTACTCATATTTCTTTGACTTAGGAAAATTTCAAGTGGATATTGAAGCTACCAATTCTGAACATGTGCTTAGACTTATCAAAAACAAATAGTTTTTTAGAATCGTAGGTAGGTGGCTTGAAAATAATACAAGAGTTCATTTCACGAGTTTCTAAAGTTCCTTTTGATCTTTCCTCTCTAGATATTACTTTGTTGAGAAAATTGTTTAGAGATTTATTTTCATTGTATGTTCATTTAATGGGCCAAGAAACTATGGCGAGTGTCCCAATTCCAATCCTCTATGTGCTCCATTATTCATGTAAAAAAAATATGTATTCAACTAGGTTGATCTTATTTCAAATGAACTATGTTTTCAATTACTAATTTTGTTCGAGAGCAGTAGGTTCTTGATGATGGATTATATGATAACAAAGCTCATGTTGAGTTATAGTTTGATGAGTTACCACATAACCCTAATTTCAATTTTGACAAAGCACTCATGCAATTATGTTATCCCATATTGTGTAAGCAGGTAGTAATTTCATTTTTTGTCTAATTCAAGATATTTTTCTAAAGCAAGTTATTTGCATGATAATTGGATGGTAGTCGCATCGAATATATGGCGAAGCATGTGTTTTCCTCTGGGAAATGGATACATGGAGAAAGAGGGAATAATGTGGTTATTCGAGTTTATGGTTTTCAAGGTAAAATACTATTGCTTCAAATAATTATTATAGATGGTATTTTGTTTGCAAACTCTACAAGAAATACTACAGTTGGCAAGTTAAATTTGAAAATATAAAGAAGAAATGTTTATTTCTTTTCCATTTACCATTATACGAGTAATCATGCAAATGGAAGCCACCTTGCAGAGTTTGTGAAGTATTTCAATTGTTTCAATTTAAAAGAAGCTAAAGGCTATTGAGACATTGATCCAAAAGGCCTATTTATTGCACATCTTGGTGCCATCAAATGTGAGAGCTTGTTGACAGAAGTTGCAAGTGAAAGTGAAAAGAGTCACAAGTCTCCAAGCAATAGTAAAGAAGGGGAATAGCTATTAGAGAAATTGTTGAAGAAGAAAATGTTGGCACTACAACAAATTGAAAACAAAGAGGCGGAAAACTTACAAAACCTTCTCTCTTCATATATGAAACTACTTTGGATCCATCTTCAAGTGAAATAAAACAAAAATATATTGGTGTTGTAAAACTAATTCAAGGTCATTTGTGAGTTGTCAGATATGACAAGTAGCCTCATGAATGTTTATTCTAGAGGAAATGCAGATGATTGAATTGAAAAATGAAAAAGTCAATTGCAAATAAGAAGTAGTCAAGAAGCTACCAATGAGGAGATTGAAACTCTCCTACTTGATTGGGTCAATACTTCTTTCAACAAAAAATATAAAATAATGGAGAAAATTTCCAAATAATTATCTATTCTCTATGATTTTTTTACCGCTTTTCAAGATGCAAAATATAATCACGGAAATAAAATATTGAAAATTGAATAAATAAGGATACTTGATAAAACATTTATTGATAAAGAAGAAATGAATTCTCATATGTGGAATTGCAGCCACTTGTATTTTGACATTGCATGAAGTTATCGGGAATGTTCTTATAGTGTCTATTGAGCAACGGAAAGCAGAGAACCTGGTATTGAAAGAAACAATAGAAATACTTGAAAATGCTTTAAATTTGGGTCCTTTGTTGATGACTCTAGTCATAATACATACTCAATGATCTACAATTCCCATTTCTAGAACATCTCATGGATCTATTAGAGCTTTGAAACTTGTTAATGTACTCAAATCTCATATTGTTAGTAATATATGCTAGAGGTTATAAATCATTGAGCATGCATTGCAGGTGGTTTCTGTTCCTGCTATGGTTAGCACATGAAATCAACTCATTTATCGATTTTGTGAGAAGTAATATTAACAAAGACAAGTATTTCGTTAACAATGACATACTTGATTTTAGTCAAAGGCTTGAATTGTTGTCTGATCTAGACAAGAAAAATAGAGAACTTCAAAATGATAATCGAATGAGGCAAATCAATGTTGGATCCTTAAGAAGGATCAGTGTGCTAGAAAACATTATTTTTCAATGTAAGAGTTTAAAGAATAGGAGAAGTGATGTGTTTCTATAGGGAATGAAAATTGTTCAAGATATAAACGACCCATGAATTATACAAAATCTTTAATTGATTACAAAAGATATGTCGAAATTTGAATTTGATAAGGGAAAATAGTTAATGGAAAAATAGTTTGATGATGCAACTGATTTTACTTCAGAAGAAATTAGAAAATGATTAGTTGACTTTGTTAGCATTGATGATAGAAAATTTGACTTATCTTATTAGTTACAAGAAGAGGCAATGTAGATTAACAAGAAATTACTCAATCAACATGCAAGGCTAGAGATTAAAATAGGATCAATGAAAGAATTAGTTCAAGATAAGTTGACGAAATTGATTCAATAGGGGATACATACAAAAGACATCTAAGAGTGAAACAATTAGCGTATATGATTTGAAAAATTGTAACTTTGCTTAAATATTTGCATGTTCGTTTTCTGTTTACTAGTATTCAGTCATCGTAACCTATTAATTTTATTAATATCACATACTCTAGTTACTAAATGCAATTTCTTGTTTTCTTTTTCAGTTCCTTCTTTGCATATTGCAGTTCACACATTTATTTTTTGCGTATGCAAGATTATGTAGTTAAAGAGAAGATGCCAAAATAGCATAATGAAAGAGCCAATGAACAGAACTATTGAGCATTTTCATTACTGGTACAAGTGATTCCCACTGAGAAACATAGGTATTAATGCTTTCCATCTGACCTTGTACACATTTGTATTATATTTATTTATTTCAATCATAGCTATGATGATTGAAGTTTGAAACTCAATATTGTTCTTTTTACTGTGATTGTATTGCCTATTTTAAAAACTAATTTTGAACACTTGTATTATGTCATTAGTAGATATTAGTCAATAACATGAAACATGAAAATAGTTTTGTTTGCTATGAAACATGAATAATGTTCATTGTTGTCATATTTTAAAATTTGTTTGGAGTACGGTACTTCGAAGATGGCTTTTATTATGTTTTCTTTTTATCTACCTATTGTGCATAGTGTAAATTTTTTGTTTTATTCTATTATGTTTCTTTTTATCTACCTATTGTGCATAATGCAAAAAAAAATTTTTATTCGAAAATCAAAGTGATATATCAATTTTACGTGATTTCAATTTTGATTGGTTTTGTGTTGAACTACATAACATTTAATGAATTAATTAGTGGTGGAGATTTTTGCAATCATTTTTCCTTGTGCGTGAAGATTTCATTATGCGGAGTGCAAAGGTCAACACAATGAAAGCTTAAAAGCTTCCTCCACACAATGGACTTCATCCGTAGTTCCGCGATATGCCAATTTACATGAAGATAACCATAAATAAAGATTTCATTGTGTGAAGAGCACAACCTTTAATCAATTGATTAAAAAAGTTTTTAGTGTAGAAGAAGTTGATTTTGCTGGAGCACGAAAACTGTACTTGGTTTGCAAGAGGTGTTTGATCACATTTGTGATTATGCCCAAGGGTTGTCTCGTTGCATAATTTAAGCCATTTCATTTTCAGATAAAAGTTATATGCAGAGGTAAAAAAAAACATAAGAATGATTCATAGAATCAAACTTTGGTCTCAACTTTCGCATTCCAGACTAGAATTTCATTAACATTACACTTTTAGTAAACAAATATGAACATTAGAAAATTAATCAGCATCAACGTTAGACATGTTGTGGTTTTGAATATGAATGAAAATTTTTCTATTAATTAAGTTAGTTAGTAATCGTTTATACATTAATATTAATATTTTCATGTTTTCAAAATCATAACTAAAGATTCAAAGCTTTACATTTGTATTGATTTTGAAAATACACATTAATATTAATATTTCAATGCTTTGAAAATCATAGTTCTAGATTTAATATTTCAGTGCTTTGAAATAATGGCAAGCCGAAGATAGTTTCAAAGAGGTAAGGATTTTTTTGTATATATTGAATTGGGTTTCCAATGAAACATTTTTGACACTGTGAATTGAATTGCTCATTTTGGAATAAATAAACAAAATTTAAGTACCTTTACCATAACTATCAAGTTTTCTCAAGAGGAATAAGTAGTTTATGAAGCATTTCTTATGGAACAAGTAGTATGCAGAGCTACTTGTAGAGTGAAAGTTCCTCTTAAACACATCCCTACACAAGGATTATAAAAACAATATATATAAAAATATCTTTTCCAATTATTATTTATCATAATATTTTGGAAGTATGTAAGTAGCTACATGGATGTGATTGTGTGGAATGGATTGGTCGGAAGAAGTGCGTTCGCAGAAAAAATGCATGTGTGCAGAGCATTCATTGTTCCCAAAGAATTGGGAAATGTTTATTAAAATAATAAATGTACAAATTCATTTTTAATTCTTATTTAGGAACATATTTCGCAAAAATTACTTCATCCCCATGATATATGAAACCCGCATCAATTAATAACGGTTTTGAATGTCAATTACTGATCAAAGGGCATTATTGAGTATGGAAGTAACTATGTGGAGGTAGTTTTGCATGCGCAAAGGCTATGTCGATAAAAAATTCTTGCATGGAATAAAGGATTTTGAAATTTCTTCTAAATTATGCAAGTGTGGAGACATGTTTTAATTATAATGTGTTTTCAACCCTTTTTGAGTTTGTGCATTTGCAAGTTGATATTGGTAGACTATATGGAGCATGGAGGTATGGACAATGACACTTGAAATTTTGATTAGAACTTTGGAAAAGAATAATTCTTATTCTATTATCAATAGATTCTACTGAGTGTGCTTTGCAATACATATGTGCGCAACTTATATTTCTACATAGGAAAACACTAACCAAAGAAACCAAAGCAAGACATTATGAACACATTAATCTCTAACCTTAGCTAAATCTGCAAAACATTTAAATGAAATGTAGTATACAATTAATTGTGTTTGTGCGAATTATGTTCCATATACATCCTTGTTCTCCTTGATATAGCTCACCCTCCGTAAAGATAAAGAAATACCTATGATGCAACATAGTGCCTACCTCTACTACTAATTTATTGATCAAGGCAGCATGGGATCCACATTGCATCGTTAGCTTGGGGTCAAAATTTCATCCTTATTCGAAAATTCTTTCCACACTTGCAATATGTCATTATTTCCAACCCCACACACGCACAATGAAGGCCACGTTCATATATATTCTTTCGCTTCTGCACAACTAGTCATTTTGTCATTCATTTATTATTAACCACTAACCATTTTTCCTCTCGTTCATAATTATTATTTGTTTTACTTTAGAATGTTAATAGTTTCTTAAAATATAAAAAGGTCAATCAACTAAAATAAAATAAAATGAATCTATTTATTACTAAAATATAACACCTCATTAAAGAAAAAAGTCAAGTTGTGCATTAATAAATTAACAATATTTCATAAATACAATGCAAAATAAACTTATTGTGATGAAGTACGAAGCATCTGCATTTCTCTTCACAATGAGCCATCCTCTATATTTCTATTCTCTACATTGCTTGTATGATTTAGCACTAAACAATTTGGACTGTAATTGCTTTCTTTGGGAATAAGTGTGGGAGTGTAGAGCTTAGTTTGAGTTCTCACTACGCACAAAACACCATCATAACATAGCCAAAATTAATTAATATAGTAAAATAAACATAATGTGATCATGATGAAGAATAAGATAAGAGTCAATACTTAGTTTCCCATTTATCTTACAAAGATTCTTTGGCCACAAGCTCTGCCTCTTGGACTCCATTGAAATTCAACACACAGAGGAGTAATGCCTATGGTCACAGTTTCGCATGCATTTGATTCAAGCATGCATCGACAGCCTTCAATGATGTTTATTTGCATATCTTAGATGCATGGAATGTTCTCCATGGGGCTATCTTCCAATTCCAATCATTTGAGATCCCCATCATAATATTGGCTATAGTTCTGTACACATATCTTTTATTAATGCTTATTGTCGAATAAATACAATGCTATGTTGGCCATGGGAAGAAATGGTAGGAAGAGAAGTGTATTACTGCATGCACTTCTAATTATTCTCTTTTAGATGGATGAAATACAAGCAAGTTAAATTCCAGCAAGAATGGGAGCTAGCTATTCTATAAACATTCTACCTCAATAGTCAATTGAAAAAAGGTTGTGTGTAGTGCAAACAAAATTCTATACAAAATTGTATTTCATTGCATTTTTATTTATTTATTTATTTTATTTATTATTTATTATTTATTATTTTTATTTTTTATGGTTATGTTTCTAAAATTAAGCAAATGTGTCGAAGTGTAGAGAAAGTTCATGGTTCTAAGGAAGCTTTCATTGTGCGGTGGTCCTGACCCCGTACTAAAGGCTTTTACTGCTAATATTTTAGTGTTAAAACATAGCCCACATTTGTGGTTTGAAATAACATTGTTTATGATTATATTATTGATAACATTTTTAATCATAAATAATGCATACCACCGCTATTTGTGCATAGTGAAAATCTCTAGCCTCTTTCGTGTTGACACTGGAAGTTGTTATTAATTGATAAATAGGTTCAATTGATATATATGATATTATTAGATTTATTTTAATTGTAAGTAATTCTTATCTTTATATTTCCAAATATCTTTTTGTTTATGCTTTTATGTAGAAGTGCATAGGAAGTCCATTGTGCAGAAAAACATTTTTCTCCGAATTGTAAATCATAGCTCAGGAAAATAGATTATGCATTTCCATGTTGCACCTTCATATAAGCACAACCTAATGGAAATAATTCCTAGACTACTTCGTCAAGAAATAATTTGATAAATTGATTCGCATAAGCATTCTTTGGTCTTCATTCTCATTTTTCCACACATATGCCATCATCTACTCCATAGAAGAAATAATAATAACAATGATTACAATTTTGTTCAGCATTCCCTCTTTAGTGCGAATTTACAAAAGATTTGTGAATGCATCAATTCTAGCCCCATTTGGGAAGAGAAATAACACACTGTAAGAGCACTTATAATATCATGAACTGATAACACAATCAAAACAAAAAAAAAGTAGTTTATGATCTCATTGATTTTCTCTAACAACATTTCCTAGAAAATTTTCAAATCATTAAACTTATGTTTAACATATCGTGCTCTTGGCCCAAAAAAAGAAAGAAAGAAAAAAAAAAAACATGGTCTCGAAGATAGAATGTTAGAAAGCTCCAAAAAAATTTCCCATCTCGAGTTTAAGGATTTTCAACATCGTATAGGGATTTGCATGTAAAGCAATGTGCGGACCTTTACTAGTGTGGAGATTTATGCACACTAAAAACTATGCATAAGAAAAGCTCCACACAAGTCTATGAAATATGTTTAATTAAGGTTTATTTCTTAGCATATGTTGGAGAGCTATGTAACAAATGACTATTAATTTTACAAATTTCCACACTCGTAATGGCATTATTGAAACTACAGTTTTAACGTTTTATTTAATTATTAATAAAATTAATCATATTTAACAATCAATCATTTATTTCAAAGCATGTAAAAATATTAAGCATCTAGGAACATGTTGCACTGATTCTTTTGTTTATTTTTAAAAGGAAGGCATTAAACTTAAATATTTGTGGTCAAAATGTGTTGACTTTCGATTAATTTTATTATTATTACCATTAAATTTTTTTATGTCTACCAGTTCAACTTTTGTAAGTATCTAATACATATGTTCAATATTTATATGCTAACGTGACAATTCTAACCACTAACTTTTCTTCTGTTGTCTATAGAAGCATTCTCTAGGTGTTCATCAGGTAATATTTTTAGCATACACGTTGTGAATGTTGAATTCCCACAATATTGGGTCTAGGATAGAATCCTAGATTCATTGATGCTACCAAACCAAGAATATCAACAAAAGCTACTTTGCACAACGAAATATATAATAGAAGTAAATCACAAATGCAAAAGTATAAACAATTTTTAACAAAATATTGTACAACAATGTACAAAAATGCATGATTCGTTATATCTAACCATATAAATAATATAATAATCTTAGGGCTCGATTATAAGGGATACTAGATAAAATGATAATCTCATTGCAGTCTCTATGTTGTATCTTGTGCTACCCATCCTTCACTTCCATTCTACTCTCTAGCTACCCCTTAGTCCATCAAAGGAAAACACATAGAGTCTCCAAGAGGGCTACCACCTATCACTACTATAAGTTGCTTCTACCATAATGAACACAGGTTGATCCAATCTCCTCTTCTAGGCCAGCCAATACCTAACCTCCAATCTGCCAATCTACTAGTCACTTTTTTCCATTAAAGTGCTACATATTAGGCTCCAATCTTTACCCAACCTTCAAATTTCAAGATGTGTTTATGACTCCTTATCAAGGGATACTTTGGGCCATCAACACACTTCCCTCCACCAATCCAATGATGCCCAATCCAATCGCTATGATATTTTTTCCTAGATGAAGCTTTCAACCATCAAGACAAGCCTCCCAATTAGCCCCCATAGGCTACTACAATTCTGTTCACACCAGGACCATCCAACTAGCAACAAATTAAACATAAATTAAACATCACCATTACCTCAAATATGTTGTCAAAGTGTGGCCCTTTATTGCAAAAATTCAGCCTCTACCCAGCTTGTAGAAACACACTATCCGCAGAAACCCTGTCTGTGGAAATGCACTGCCTGCGGAAGATCAGTTTGCAGAAGCACACTTCCTAAAGAAACCTAGTCTGCAGAAATACACATCTTATAGAAAAATAGTTTGAGAAAACATACTGTGTATGGAAACCTAGTTTTTGGAACATCATTGCTTGTGAAAACCTAGTTTGCAGAAGTTCACTACCTCCAGAAACCTAGTCTATGGAAACTCAAACTACCTTTTTCTAGAGTTGTGGTTACCTATGAAGTTGATATTCTATGTTTGTTGCACATTTGGATACTAAAATGACCTGAAATGAACTCTTATTTATACCAAACAAGAGGTATCAATTACTTCATGAAGAGACATGACCTTTGGGTAATTTCACTTCAAGCCTACATGACTTGAACACCCAAAAAATTAATCGTCAACTTCAAAAATTCATATCTCATCAAGGATATCTCAAAATTTGATGATTCTTAAAGGGTTAGATTCTCATCTCCGTCCTCTATCATTTCCATCCATCTCATGTCCAAAATTCTCTAAGGTTTTGACCAAAACATCGATGGGTGAAAAACCCCAACCTTGGGTTCCAAGCCCACAAGTGACTCTTGTGGTGCTTCACCCTCCAAACCCCAAACCCTAGTGATTGGAGTACCTCCCAAGATACTAAATATTCAAAACTCCCTCTTAAAGAGGGAGTTATCTCCAAGACTGGGAAGTATCTCATCATCATCATCATTTCTTGTAACACTCGTCCAACTCTTGGCACTCACCACTACAAAAATCTATGTAATGTGAACTACGCCTCTCTCGGAAGTGTCGTTATTACTGGAAACATACTACTTCTTCTTCTTCTCTTGTATTGTTTTCCAATCCCTCCATGATTCCTTCTTGGAAGATGTTGAAGCACCCTTTCTTCCCACTTATCAAGCACTCTTCTTGGGCTAGAAAGTATCCCTCTAAATCTACAAACACCCACTAGAACTCGACTCCCTTTGAGCCTCTAGAATCTAGACCTTCTTCTCTAGAACCTGTACCTCTACCTCTGAAGCCTGTACCTACAACTGCTTCTTTAGAACCTACTCCTGGTTTGTCTTCTTTCCATGATCCATAGGCTTGCCCTTCAACCTGTATAGACCATGCTCTTTAACGCCAAGCATAATTTCTATGGAGCTAGAGCCTCTAGGCCTGAGTCTTACCTTCCCATCCCTAAAGAATAACTCAAAACCCTTCTTCTTAATCATCGAGACAAATATCATGCCATATCTAAGTCCAGAGACAAACATTACATCCTTGACATGCATCACACATCCTGTATCCATCCTTAATGGAACAATTCCCGATCCTCGGATCTCCTTCTGATTCTTGTCGCCAAACACCATGTGTAACTTCGAGTCCCATTTAGCTACAGTCTCAGAAACCACTTGTGGCCCCATCATACGTTTTTTAAGACTACTATCCATGTACCATCCATCATCATCAATAGTACTCTACGATAAATTAGAGATCATAAAAAAGTCCTCCTCCTCCAACCTCTTGGTGAAAGCATCTATCTTAGTAGAAGTGGGAACACCGACGACCTGGTTCGCTTTCTTTTTCTCTTCATCTCATGTCTTATTCTTCATTGGACATGCCGATGAAAAATAACCCATCTTGCCATAGTTGAAACAATGGAATTTACTCAATTTCTTTTTCTTCTTACCCTTCATTCCTGTTGCAAGTGCCATGTCCTCATTTACCCTCTTCGTTGAATGAATATCCTCAACTCACAATAATTCCTTTGATGAAGGATTTCCATTCTGGATTAAACTGTTTCAAGGCAATCCTCACCATATATGAATTTGAAATAGTCGCACTGACGGAAGCATGATCATCTTTGACGTGAGAGAATATTGTCAGATATGAAGTCACTCCTTCACCCTGCAACATCTTGGTGGACTTCAACTTATCCTTCAATAATAGTACCCAGTTCTCATTCTTACTTTGGAAAAAATTCTGAGGATCCATCCACATCTCATGTGTAGTGTTCTTCTTAGACAAATGAGGCATTAGGGGTTCCTTCACACCATCAAGGATGATGAATCTCGCCTTCATATCTAAATCCTAATACACTTCTAGCTCCTTTGGTTCAATTGGCTTCTTGATGGCTTTCTTGGAAAACTCCCAGATCCTATTGACCTACAAGACCAACTTGATCATTTCCTTCCATGGAACATAGTTAGAGAATCCCTGCAACCTATCGTCATACCGGAGACCAGTTTGCAACTTTGACATTGTAGCGATCCCTTCACCTACAATGTGACCAACTCCCTCTTAAGTTGTACTTCATTGTGCACACTTTGATTCATTATCTTCCAAAGTAGCTTAGACATGCTCTGATACCATGTTAAATTTCCATGATATTGTGTCTAGGTCAGAATATTAGAGTAACCGACGCTACCAAACCAAGAATCTTAACAAAAGCTCATTTGCACAACGTAATATAAAGTAACAGTAAATCACACATGTAAAATTATAGAGAATTTTTAACAAAATATTGTACAATAATGTACAATAACCCAATCTTCATTATGTTAAACCAACTCCATAATACAATACTCTTTGGGCTCCCTTACAATGGATACAACATACAATGCAAATCTCATTGTAGTCTCTATGTTGTATCTTGTCCTACTAGTCCTTGACTTCTGTTCTACTCTCTATCTACCCCTCATTCCATTAAAGGACAACACATAAAGTCTTGAGGAGGGCTTCCACCTATAATTACCGCAAGTCGCTTATAATACAATGAACATAGGCTTATCCAATTTGCTCTTTTAGGATGGAAAATACTTGAGCTCCAGTCTGCCAATTTAACAATCACTTTTTCCATCAAAGTGCTTCACATTAGGCTCCAATATTCACCTAACCTTCAATTGTCAATCTATCATTATGAATGCTTGTGAAGGGATACTTTGGGCCATCAACGCACTGCCCTCCACTAGTCAAATAATGCCCAATATAGTCACTATGAGATATGCTCCTACATGATCCTTTCAACCGTCAAGACAAACCTCTCTGTTGGCTCCCACAGGATGTTACAACTCTAACCACACTAGGACAATCAAACTAGAAACACATTCAATATAAAATAATTGTCACCATACCCAAAATCTGTTGTCAAACTGCGGCGCCTACCTGTGGAAACATTCCCTATACCCAGCCCGTGGAGACATAGTCTGTGGAAGGGCAGTACCTGCAAAAACCTGGTCTGCGGAAACCCAGTATGAAAAAATTCACTCACTGCAGAAACCCAGTATGCAAAAACTCACTCACTGCAGAAACCTACTTTGAGGAAACTCACTGTGTGCAGAAACCCAGTCTACGGAAAAGCAGACTTCCTTCTTCTCGAGTTGCGGCTAACTATGAAGTTGATTATCTACGTTTCTTGCACATTTGGATGTTGAAATGATTTTATACCACCTCTTACGTATACTAAACAAGAGGACTCGATGAATTCATGAAGAGACATGACTTTTGGGTAATTTCACTTCAAGCCTACATGACTTGAACACCCAAAAAATTCATTGTCAGCTTAAAAAATTCATACCTCATCAAGGACATCTCGAGATTTGATGGTTCATGAAGCATTGGATTCTCCTTACCATCTAATATCATCTCCATCAATCCCATGTCCAAAATTGTCCATGGTTTTGGCCTGAATATTAATGGGTACAAAACCCCAACCTTGGTTTTGAAGCCCACAAGTGACTCTTGTGGTGCTTCACCCTCTAAACCCCAAACCCTAGGGCTTGGAGTACCTACCAAGCTAATGCATGTTGAACTAGTTCTCAGAGGATATGGTTACAAATACAGTCCTCATCGAGGTTGTACGGTATTTTTATGGTAGTTTCACACCATGCAGGATTATCATTTAGAGTGAAAGTGAATTTTTTTTTAGCATTATTGATAGGTAAACAATGAATTATTTTTTCTATATGTGAATTCAAAGAAAATTTATACAATATATGGTACAACATTGTGGCAATGATATAAAAATTTCAAATACTATATAACGTGATAATACTAAACATGTTTGGACAAAATACTTTATTGTCATATAGTTTTTACTTCTAAAGTACTTTTGTGCTATAGAATTAAAAGTTGTTGTTTTTCTTATTTGTGTATCATTGTCCTATTTGTCCTAAGTACCGATTTTTCCAATTTTGACGATTGCAATTTTTTCACATAATGATGATGCATTTCCAATGGGCGCAATCACAACTATTACAATTTTGGTAATTTATACAATCATGCAATATGTATTGGAAATCAAGGACAATGGAAAACAGGATAGGGCTACATTAATCTTTATTTTACTTGAAAATTTTATTGTTACAAAGTTATTGTCCATCTATTTTCTTTTTCCCCCACCAGAAAACATAATTTTCATTGAAGTAAAGATCAAGTTACATATGTGTATGTCTTCCAATGTTTCTAGAAAAAAAACCATTCTTCATCTATTGTACAATTTTCATGTATTGATTTACAAATGCTACATATGTAATAGGTTTAGGTGCATGATAAACGTTTTTCAGTGTATGTTTCAATTTAAAACATTAGAGAAATTTTGAGGTAAAAAATGGGCCTCAAAACAAAAATGTACAAACCAAATCAACTTTATAAGAACCAATAAGGTTCGATATGATGATCCCAACCATGGGGGATAATTCACCATTTTTGGAGAAAAAAAGTAATAATTAAAAAATAAAAAAACGACTTTTTCAACTCCTATTCTCAAATTATCTCTTTATGCTTGTGCTAAAATTTTGAGTAGGAGAACTTGTTGGATGCATAATTTAATTCCTCATCCAAGGAGTATCCATGTTGCATGCTTTTGATGAAATTTGCTATACGAAAAATGAGAAATATGTGAAAAACATGAATGAAATCACATTTTTTATATATTTCTCTTTTTTGTGTTGCAAAGTCCATAGAAAGCATGCAACATTTCTTACTCCTTCGATGAGGAATTAATCTTTGTGTCCAACGAGTTCTAACACTTAAAATTTGAGTAAAACCGTAGGACATTAAGTTGAAAATATGAGTTGCAAAAGTAGTTTTGTTATGCAACCACCTCACAAAATAGAAGAAACGATAGATCAACGCCTTCAAAATTAGCCTCTTCAAGGGGGAAACCTCCTTTACATTACACAAATGAACAATTCTTGAATGATACAAATGACTAAACCTCCTTTCTATATATCGGAGTCGAAGGGGTCACAATATAATCAAATCTGACATAACAATGATAACATAAGGGCACAACAATAGTAATAATGGGTTTCAATGGGGCACACTAATAACAATATGGGGACAATAAGGGCACAATAATAACAATAAGGGCTACAATGACAATTGTAATGGGGGAATCAGTAGTATTATAAGGACCTAACATTCCCCTCTCCTTCAGAAAAGTGTTGTCCTCAATGCTTGAGTAGTTTTGGATGCTTCTGTATAAAATTCTCATCCTCACATGTGGAATCTTCAGCGGGTAAATTCTTCCACTTGATGAGATACACCAAAATTTATCGATTTTGTAGCTATCAAGTTCTTATTTCTGTTAATGCTTCATGTTCCAATATGATTTTTCCTTCCTCATCAAGTTCTAGCAATATTATTTGAACCAGGAGCTAGTCACTTATAACCTTCTTTAAACATGAAACCTGGAAAATTGGGTGCACTCGGGAAGCTGCAGGAAGATCCAATTTGTATGCCATAGTACCAATCTTTTGCAACACCTTGTACGTGCCATAATGCTTTGGTGATAATTTATTATCCTTCGTAGCTTGCTTGAGGGACATTTGTTTATATGGTTGTAGCCATAGGAATACCCAGTCACCTACATCAAAACTTTTTCTGTTGTGATGTTGATTTTTCTGTTGTTTCATTCTATTTTGTGCCAATGTGAGGTTATCCTTTAAGAGTTGGAGAACTTTTTTTTGATGCTTGATGTGATCTTCCACTACTTTAACCTTAGAATTTTTATCTTAAATATGACGTGATGGATGGCGGATGATATCCATAAAGTGCCATAAATGGGGTCATTTTTGCTGTAGTATGGAAGGAAGTGTTATACCACCATTCAACTAGAGGCAACCATTTGACCCATTGTGTTTGTTTATCAGAGACAAAGAAGCAGAGATATACTTCCAAACATTTGTTTACTATCTCAGTTTTCCCATAAGGTTGAGGATGATAAGATGAGCTATGAGCTAACTGAGTAGCGAGACAAGAAAATAATTCTATCCAAAAATTTCCATTGAAAATGGAATCTTTGTCGCTTACAATAATCTTTGGGTTTCCATGTAGCTTTCAAATTGTTTCCATAAATGCAGTAGAAACCGTACTGGCTTTAAATGGATGCGATAATACACAAAAGTGTGCATACTTGGCAAGTGTGTCGACTACCATGATGACACTCTTTCCTTCAGACTTGGGTAAACCTGTGATAAAATCCATTGAAACCTCCTCACAATGTTGGCTTGGAATGGATAAAGGTTGTAATAGACATTGGGTCTGAATTGTTTCAACTTTATTTTGTTGGAAAATAAAAAATTCCACCACAAACTTTTGAATATCCGATTTAAGTCCATGCCAAAAAAATTCCTTCTTAACCTTGTGGTAATTTTTTTAAAATCTTGAGTTCCGTCCTAAGGGAGAAGTGTGCAATTCCATAAGAATCTTTTGTTTGAGTTGGGAATTCTTACATAGGTATAAGTGATCTTTGTACCATAACGAATCATTTTTCCAGCTAAATGTATAAGATGTATTGGGATCTTGCTGCAACTTTTGAATGAGTGCCCACACTTCTTTGTCATTCTTCCATTCATCTCTTGCTTCATTTTATCCAATCTGGTTGGATAATAGAAATGGTGCAAAGCAATGCTTCCACATCCTCATCCTTTCTTGAGAGTGCATATGCCACAACATTTTTCTTCCCTTTTTTCTAGATGATTTAAAAGTCATAACCCAACATCTTTGTGACCCATTTTTTTTGTTCTTCAGAGGATAATCTTTGTTCTAAAAAGTATTTAGGACTATCATGATCCGTTTTTACCTTGAAGTGTCTTCCCATTAGGTAGGGTCACCATTTCTTAAGTGCATGTTGTATTGCCAAGATTTCTTTCTCATAAATAGCTTTGCGTAAGTACTATCCTTTGATTGGACGACTTTCGAAAGCAATGGGTATTTCTTCTTGCATTAAAACAACACCAATTCCATTTCATGAAGCACCACATTCTACAATAAAGGTTTTTGTGAAGTCCAGTGTAGCTAAGTCCAGTGCTTGGCACATTGCCTCTTTAAGATGTTAGAAGGCCTTTGTTGCTTCCGGAGTCCATGAAAATGCATCTTTCTTCAAAAATATTGTTAGAGGTGCTTCTATTTTCCCATAATTCTTAACAAACTTGTGATAATACCCTGTCAACTCAACAAATCCCCGTAGATGTTTTATGGATGTGGGCATTTTCCATTCCTTAATGGATTTAATTTTGCTAGGGTCTATCTTAACACCCTCATGAGATACAATATGACCTAGATATTCCACCTCTTGTACTCCAAAGAAACATTTAGAACTTTTTGCATATAATTGTTTCTCCTCCAATACTTTGAGCACCCTATCAATATGTTGAACATGATCCTTCCAAGACTTGTTGTAGATTAGTATATCATAAAAAAATACTAACACTAATTTTCTAAGGAAGGGTTTAAAAATGGAATTCATCAAACTTTGAGATGTATAAGGTGCATTAGTAATGCTAAAAGGCATGACCAAAAATTCATAATGAGCCGCATGAATTCTAAATGTTGTTTTCCAAATGTCTTTAGCCTTCATTCTGTTTTGACAATATCCTCAACAAAGATCCAACTTTGTGAAGTAAATTGATCCATGCAATTCATCCAATAATTCATCAATGATAGGAATGGGAAATTTATCTTTAATAGTGAGCTTGTTGAGCTCCATATGATCTGGACACATGTGCCATGATCCATCCTTCTTGTGCACTAATACTACTGGAGTAGAGAAATAACTTTGACTAGGTTGAATTATACCAGCCTCTAGCATTTCTGCAACCATACATTCAATTTCACTCTTTTGGGCATAAGGATATTTGTAAGGCCTAATGTTTGGAGGAACACTTCCTAGAATAAAATGAATGATAGCATGATCATGATCACGAATAGGTGGGAGGCCTTTGGGAGTCTCAAATACCTTGGAATGATTGTCCAAGACTTCTTGGAGATCTGGAGATATAGATTATTTCGATGTGGGAACCTGTAGCGAATAGAATTTCAAAATTACATCTCCTTGTTCCTTCTTTAGAAGGTTTGTCATATTGTTAGAGTTGATTATCTTCCCTAGTTTTCCCGCAATACCCCTTAATCCAACTTCCTTTCCTTCCACACAAAATTTCATGAAAATTTCTTGAAAATTAAAAGCTATTGTACCCAAGGATTGTAGCCATTGGACTCCTAGTACAACATAAATACCACCGATTGGAATGGAAAGAATTGGGCTATTCAATACATATCCTCCCATGGATAGCTTGATATTATGGCACTTTCCAAAAAATTTTATGGTTCCTCCACTTGCAACCATCACTTGACACTATGGTGTTGGATATAGGAAGCAATTCAATTCCTTGGCTATCTTACAATGAATAAAATTATGGGTACTACCCGAATTAATCAACACTATTATCTTTTTCTTCTTGATATGTCCTTCTATCTTGATAGTTTAAGGAGTGGTAATTCTAGCCAATGCATTACAAGATTTGGTCGGATTCATTTCTTCTTTCTCTAGGGTTTTTTCCTGGTGTATATCATCTTCTTTTGACGTTTCTTATTCCTTTTCTTCCTCCTCTTCACAATCTATGTAGAATAATTTCTTCTCAGCACACTTATGACCTTTAGTGTATTTTCTCTCACAACGGTAACAAAGCACTTTTGCTCTTTTTTCTTCCAATTATTGTGGTGTAAACCTTATAGGTTTTGGAAGGCCAGTGGAAACAACACTTCCATCTTTATAATTGTGAGTGGTAGGCTTCCTGGTTTCCATAATTTTGCTTTCCATTTTTCTTTCCAACCTGAATGCCTTCTCCAATGGATCAGGTTCCCAAAGGAGAACCTCATGTTGGATGTTATCCTTTAAAGTCCCTATGAACACATTAATCCTATGCTCATCTGGAATATATTTTACCCTTATGTTCAATTTTTGGGAGTCCTCAAAGTGCTCCATCATTCAACCCTTTTGTTTGAGATTTATTAATTGGCTAAAAATGGTGTTTCTTTTTGTATCCTCATAATGTGCTATCATTTCTTCTGTAAAAATTGCCCAAGTGACAATTTGTTTACAAGAGAAAAGCCATTGATAACATACAAACTAATTTGGTTCAAAATATAAAGTTGAAATATGTAACTTTTGTGTCTTTTGCACATTATGGAGATCAAAAAATTGCTACATCTATAGTATCCATGTTATGGGATCCTTGACATCAAACTTCCTCATATCGATCTTTGAAACATGGTGGGCCTTCGAACCAACATTAGAGTCTATGAAATAATGATTACCATTTATTTTGTTCTCATCATGAGTTTCCTTTACTACCCTTTCTCCGTTCATAAACATTTCTTGTAGTAACTTTGTCAAATCTGACTTCAAATATCCATTTTTCCTTCCATCTTAGCTTCCATGCTAGTCATATTAGCTTCCAAACCATCCATCTTAGCTTCCACAAAATTCATCTTAGCTTCCATGCCTTTATTTAAACCATCTATGTTATCTTCCATGCCTTTATCTAAACCATCCATCTTAGCTTCTGTTATGTTTTGTGAGAGTAAATTTTGTTGCACTTGGTCTCATAATTTTGATATATCATGTTGTATTTCTTCTTGTTCTTCATGAGTCATGCTAGATTTTTTAGGGTTCTTACTAGGTGTTTCCATTTTATTTCTTTAGGGAATCAATTAATGCTAATAATTCTTCACTCTGCCCTTTAGATTCCTTCAAACTAATTTTTCAAATCAATCTTATGGAAAATTAAAAAAAAAAACTTCACACCTATTTTCACTTTGTAAGAGATCGATATTAAATCTGTTGTATCTCTATAATTATGGATCTCCAATATCTGGAATTCCATCCTGCGGTATCCCTCTAAGTCCTCATTCTAACCCCGCATGCCTGATCAAGATTGGATTCTCCATGGAAGAGCTATGCGACATCACCCACCATGACCTGATCATAGACTGGTTCAGTAGAGCGAACTTGTATGAAGTGTCGCGTGTCACGGTTTTGACCTTAGTACCTAAAACTGATATACAGAAAACTTTCTAAAACTTCTAACAAAATTTCAATTTGATGCTAATAACAAATTTATGATGATTTTCTCCAGGTCACATGTTCGCGATATAATTTGTTATCCTGCAAAAACCCTAACTTCCTTGGATCATATCTCCGACAATATAGTGAGAAAAGATCTAAGATTTGGACCCGAGGTTCAGAGAGATTTGACTTAAATGGGGCTCTTTTTAGCTTCTAAAACTTTGCAGAAAAAAATTTATAGAAAAATTCCACGATGATCTATTTGGAGCAGCGAAACCCTAGAGTCCAAAGCTATGATACCAAATGTTATGCAACCAACTCACAAAATAGAAGAAAAGATAGATGAACACCTTCAAAATCAGCCTCTTCGAGGAGGAAGCCTCCTTTACATTACACAAATGAACAATTCTTGGATGATACAAATGACTAAACCTTCTTTCTATATATAGGAGTCTAATGGGTCACAATATAATCAAAGCCGACATAACAGTAATAACATAAGGGCACAACAATAACAATAGTGGGTTTCTATGGGGCACATTAATAACAATATGGGGACAATAGGGGCACAATAATACCAATAATGGCTACAATGACAATAGTAATGGGGGAATCACTAGTATTATAGGTACCTAACAAGTTTTTTCTTTTTCCCTCTAAAATTTGATGATTTAATCTAATATTATTTTATTATTTCCACTATTATTTTATAATATTCGTTATAAGGCCCATTTTAGACCTCAAGAAAGAGTTAAAATATAGTTAGAAAATAAGAAAGAGTTTTTTGAACTTCACAATCCACGTTGATATCTGAATTGAACACAAGAAAGAAAGTTGATAGTCTAAGAAACCTACTTTCCTCACCAAGTAGAATATGCACGATAACATATATCATATTGTTTAAATACAAATAAATATATAACAAAAAATGAAAAAATACATTTGATTTCATGCTACTAATCATATGTTTTCTATCTCAATTTTACAATATTTCCAAGGATACTTGAGAGCGATTAGCATATATACGAATCCATTCGAGACTATATCTGTGAGATGTAGTACTCCAATTACAACTATTAGAACTATGAACAAAACTATGATTGATTATAGTGCTTGCAAGCAAGACTCCCACTTTCTTTATGTTCATTGATTGAGCTACATCATACACGTGAGTGACACGACTAAAATAGAGTGTATTCTAATGGTGTCAGATTTGAAAGAGTATTACTTGCACTATGAAATTTTTTCTACGACCAATAATGTATTGAAATCTTGACCAACTTCAAAGACACATGGAACATTTACTATAGACCATCAAAACATTGTTGAACATATACAATGATATGTTTCTTTGTTTATATTCCTAAATAATCTAGTAACGACACAATATTTTCTCCTTGCACTGCCAAGCATTCTAACATTGCCTCAAAGTTTTGTTTAAGGAATTTTTGTTTTTTTTTGTTAAACAACTCTTTCATTTAACTTGATATTTGGGATATGAGTTCACATTATCAGTCAATATAATATTATCACAGGAACAAGATTAGAATGTAGTCATCAGAGAAAAAAAACAATTTCTTTTACAAATGCAAATGATTGTATGAAATTTAATAGAAATGTAATCTAGTGAACTATTTTTTTTCCAGCTATATATTTTGTAGTATGCTATGTCATTTTTTCTTTTTTGTAGTCTCATTTCTTATATTGTTTTCTTGATTTATCATATTTTCAAGTGTTATAACTATTCAGGAAATATTACAACTTGGTTACGTGGTATTATTTCGCTAAAATTACTTTACAATAATGAATTTCTTTGTTTACAGTGTCAACCAATCCAATTTTTTTTTTCTATTTAAAAGGATATTCCATACAAGATTTAAACAATTATCTAAATAATTCATTGTCATGCAAAGTTAAAACAAATTTGTAAACTGAATAACCAAGATTATGATATAACTTATAAAACATATTGCATTTATACATACATTTGTAATCCATGATAGTCTAATGTGCTTTTTCTTTAACTTTGTTGACAATATTACAATAAATAACCTTTATTCTAAATTAAATTTCAAAAGTGGTTCAACAAATAACAATAATCAACATTGATTTCTTTACTAATTAACCATTGTTTCTAGACATTAACGCTTCTATTTATTATGTTTCTAGAATCAAGAACTGATTCATTTATTCATGTTTTGTAAGAGATGTTCTGACAATGTTCTTACAAAAACTAGTGCATCTTCAAGACGCCTAAACATTTTTTATAATTATAGTATTTTATCCATTAAAATTAAAATATATTTGCTAAGCATTAATACATTTTTGTTGAGCATTAAGATATCATGGATTCCTGCATGTACCTCTTCCTTTGTGCTCCTGCATTATTTCTTTGGGTTATTTCATTGGTGTTAGTAATAAATGCAAAAATAAACAGAGAAATTATAAAGAAAAACCTTAAAACACTTAACAATTTTAAAACAATAAAGCAAGTTAGTTGTATATAACTTACTAGTGAATCGAGAACAAAATGAACATTTAGAATTTTATTTTATAGGGAATAGGCATGTATATAATGTGTGAGAGCCAATAATTAATCTAAATCGTGAATTGACATCTAAGTTATAAAATGACATTTAACAGCTATTGTTTTCAATATCCATTAACCAGTAATCATCATCAATGTGGGTAGTACTGATTTTCTTGACCTTTAATCAGAAAACACTATTGTGAAATTTGTTACTTTAAATCATATACATTTTACTTAAATTTCAACTTGACATAGTCCAATTGACATGATTATTTTTTATGATTAATTGATCTTACATGCTTTAGAAATCAATATCGAGATACGATTTTATTAATATCGTAATCCACATTCTATTTTCATTAAATAAAGCTATTTTTCAAATTAATAAATTTATTTTCCATAATTATTCAATGAACTAACACGTATTTATCACATTTACTATCTAGACTTTCCTTACTACATCCAACTTTTACTTTACAAAAGAAATTTCAAATCCTAGATGTTAACCTGTGACTTGAATGCGTTCTTTCCTTTGTAGCATGATCCAAATATTAAATGAACTTTTTTCGCTAAAGTAATTAAATTATGTAATGGTTTATAACTTCATATGGTTTCTGCCATTTTATGTTGAGGTAAAAACTAACATTCCAAAACTATTATACGTTTTTTTGCACATAAAAGCTGTGATTGTAAACATTGCAACAATATAACAAAAATTTCAACATCTAAAAACCTTGCAGGATAATTTCATTGCCAAAAAAAAATTATTTGAACGTCACCACAACTATGGCAGAATAGCATTATCCATTTCCATGTTGCATTTTCATATAGGCACAACATAATAGAAAAAAGTTGAAAGTGTTTAGTCAAAAAATAGTATTCGAAATCGATTCAATCTAGTGCCAAAGAAACAAAATCAGGTCGATTCACATAAATATCACTTCGCCTACAACATAGTGTATGGGCTATGTGTTGGTGCACTATTTATAGGTGTAGAATTAAAGTTTTATGACTAATGTTTCTAATTGATGACAATAGAGATTTGTATAGCTCAACTAGAAATAACCCTTTTCAGGTGGGCCTGGGATTTTAACAATTGTGTCTCATTGCTCTCGCATTACACCTTGTAACTACCTAAGCAAAATCTATAATAATTACATAATAAAATATGCTATAAACACTAACTTTATACTACACAAATAACGAGTATAATATGCGATGTTAAATTTGATAAATGAATAATGATATTGTACATTAGCTTTGAACTTTTCCACAGTCAAACTTTGCACTCATGCATTTCTTCCAAGGAAAAATATACAAACACCTTTAGTGCATAATGTATGGGTTCATAGAATGAAAATTGGAAAGCTTCCTTCACACAATGGACTTTCTTCATACTTCTACACATGTGTCTTCTTCAATGGTTTGATTTTCTTTGTGCTTCGCATAACATTTACTCAATTGATTATTGATATTCACGAATATATGCATACACATTATTTATAATTAAAACAATGGCAAGAGGAAGTATGGATTATTTAATACTAAAATATTAGTAATAAAAGCATTATTTATAATCAAAATATTATCATAATATCTTATGGGTCCACCGCTTTCCTTGGTATTATTGCAAACAACAAATATGGATTATTTAATACTAAAATATTAGCAATAAAAGCCTTCAATGTGGAGTGCAGAAATCTGTACAATGAAAGCTTGCAAGCTTCCTCTACACAATGAACTTTGTCAGCACTTACACACGTGCATAATTTTAGAAAGATAACCATAAGAAAATATGATAATCCAATAAAAAACTAGAAATAACATTTATTGAAAATTTGATAATTGTTTTTGAAACTTTGGTTAAAATTGCAAAAAGTTTAGCCAAATAATGCACAATTAACTTCCAACATTTTGTACATTATTGTTATCATTACAATAATTACAAAATGAAATATGTTATAGACATTAATGTTATATTGCATAAATCACAAGTAGAATATGCAATATTAAATTTGATAAATGAAAATTGACATTGTATATTGGCTATTAAGTGAATGTACGACATTGTATAAGTGTGGCGTTGCACACAATGGACTTCCTTCATACTCCCACACATGCGCCTACTTTGAAACATATGTGAAAATACATAGATATGAATTATTTACAATTAAAATAATATCAACAATATAGGCATAAACAATCTTATTATGAACAAAAAATATAGACTTTGTTTTAATACTAGAATATTACTGAAAATCCGCACAACGAATCTTATCTATAGTTCCACACATATGCCTAATCTAGGAGCATAACCATAAACAAAGCTTCTTCTCAATGAAATACAGTTTTGTACAGAAATTTGTCCACACACTGCACAACCTTTGTTTAATTGAATACTTATATCTATAAAATACCAAGATCATAAGGGATCTTTGAAAAAAAAAATTTATAGAGATATGAATTATTTACGACGAAAATATTATATAAAAAAAATTTGCAATATAACCCTTTAGAGCCATGTGCAGAAATAATGTGGTTAACAATTAATGCACATCCTTCATTGTGAGAAGGTCCTCAATGTGTGTGAAACTTTCCTTGTGTGGAGATTTATGCACATAGAAATGTTTGCACAAGAAATGCATTAGACATGTATAACAAATAGCTCATTGTCATAAATTTCATTATGCTGGTAAATGTGTAAGTAGAGAGAAATATCAGACTTGCAATAAATGTTTATTTCAATGCCTTTGTTGCATATACTAGTTAAATATGCTTTAGCACAAACAATTGATCTCCCACTTCGAATGAAATACTCATATCATTATTAATTACCTTTAAATTCAATAAATATATTGTGTTGCATATTATAAGTTCAAAAATGTTAATTTGCAGCATTCCTTTGTGAATTATTTTTATTAACTATACCTATGACCTATTACATAATTAAGGTATTAAGTTAAAACACATATATAATTAACAATTACCACACATATTTTATTGTGTGAAGGTACCTGTGTGAAAGGCTTTCCGCACTGTGAAACACACAACAATTTCTAACATCGATTTTCTTTGGTAATTAAACAAATGTTTGGTTTCACCTAATTTTCAATAGTTATTATATACTGTAAACTCTTACTTCACCTAGTTTGCTATGTTTATTATATATTAGTAACTATTACTTTTACAAATTTCCACATCATATATCATATATCATATGAATATTTACAAAGTACAAGCTATGTGTGGGATAATGGGGAATACTATTATGTTTCATTGTCAGGATATTTTACTATGCATAGAATGGGGTATGCGCAGGAGAAAGGGGATGCATACAAAACTTTATTTTATAAGGAAGAAATCAGTGTTAAAATATTTCCTTGTGTGGAGATTTTAGTATGCGGAGGACAAAGTATGTGTGGTAGAGAAATTCAATAGAGTTGTTGATCAACCAATTACTAAATTATTAGCAATATTTTATGTCAATCTTCATTATGCACAATGTTGGAAGAATTTGTAAATGAAAAAATAAAGGTAACAATATATTCCACAAAAAATGGAAATTACTACTAATAGTGCACTATGCTATGCATGTGCAGAGGCTATGCAGAGAAAAATTGCATGTACTCAACAAGGAATGTGCAGAATTTGTGTGGAATGAGGAATGTGTGCAATTTGTGCAGGATGAGGGAAGTTTAAATGGATCATTTAATTGTAATGCATACTCAATATCTGGCTGAAGGGTGTTATTGAGCACAAAATTATCTATTTGCGGATGTTCACAAAGCTTTCATGGTGTAGAAAAATTGGGTCTCCTTTGCTTAGACACGAGTGTTAAATGAACTATGATGTGTATTAAAACAAAATGAGTCAATTCATTGCGAATCAAAAATATGGATTATGTTTTAATACTAAAATATTAGCAATGAAAGCCTTTAGTGTAGAGTGTGGAGATATGCACAATGAAAACTTGAAAGATTCTTCCACACAATGAACTTTCTCTGCACTTATGCACATCCCATAAATGAAGCTTTCGCTCAATGAAATATGGTTTTGTATAAAACTTTGTGTGCACTCCACACAACCTTTACTCAATTGACTACTAATATCAATAAAATACCATAATATTTGAGGGATCTTCGAAAAAGAGGGAGTACAAAGATATGAATTATTTATACGTGAAATATTTCCAATAATATAAGTAATAGCATCATTTAGTGTAAATTGTGTATATCCACACAAAAAGCACTTATGCACAAGTGCCTAAACAAAGAGATATTCAAAATATTTGAAAATACAAAGATAATCATTATTTACGGTTAGAATATTACTTATAATATCATGTACATCAACTTCTTACTAGAATATTAATAATAAAATCCTTTAATGAAAAAGTATTTATCAATTAATGACAACTTCAAAAGTGAGTGCATGACGGAATATGGGAATAGCTACTTGCGAAAGTGGCTAGAGATTTCACTTTGAAAGAAACATTTCTTCGCACAATGGACTACCTGCACACTAGTGCATGAGAGCCTAAACAAAGAGACATTCATAAATACAAAGATAAGAAGTATTTACACGTAAAATATTACTAATAATATCATATATGTCAATCACTTACTAAAATATTAGCAATAAAAGTTTTCAATGTGACTCTATTTATCAATTAATAATCAAGGTGACTGAAAGATGTTATTGGATATGAAAGTAGCTATCTATAGAAGTTTCTAGACCTTTCAATGTGTGAAAAATATCATGAAAAGAGAATCAATTAAATAGCAGTAGAGGTAGGGACTATGTTGCATCACAACTATTCATCTTGTTTCGTAGAGTTACTACCTTAAATTTGAAAAGCTTAAGAATTGGAATTCAAGAACTAGTAAATGAGCCATGAGTTCCTTATGAATCATGAAAATATTCCTTAATGTTAAGATGTTATTTTGATACATGTTATATAATAGATGAATTGTGGGTGAGATTGTTGATTTGATTATTTGATTTTTATTTTTATAATATTTGAATAGTATATGTATTTTTTTTATATCATTTTAAAAAATAAAAATACATATAGGTATTTACGTTATAAATAGAATTAGTGATTTGTAAACTATTATGGATATTCACAATTATTTGTAGCATATATATTAAAGTAAATTGAAATTTATACTACGAAGGGTTATTCTTTAGATTAAATATGTTATTACTTATCTTATCATTTATACATGCAAAAGATAAAACGTGTAAAATAAGTAACAATGAAATAAAAACACACACTAATCACATTTAAATCCAAGATATGCTCTAGGAAACCATTTTGAGAGAAAACCCAACTAAAAGGTGAGACTACTCTACTTTCCTTTTCCTAGAATGGAAGTAATGGAAGTATAAAGGAGAAGGAACTCTCTATGGAGTTACCCAGGACTTCTAGACCTTGATCTATAAAGTGCCAAGAATATTCCATTGGATAGTTCGTCACAAAAGATATAATAAAAACATATTTAAAAACTGTAATTTTACACTATTAAAGTTTATTAGATTTTTGTATTTGTATATTGATTGTGAATAGTGCATGCATGCCAATTTAAAATTATGCATAAAATATAGAATAATGAAATAAAATCTCACATACACACATTTGACACATGATAGGACTTGGGAAACCCTTTCGGAAGAAAAACTTAGCTGGAAGGTGAGGTCGCTCCACTCTCCTTCTCTGCATGAAAATATGGGTGTGAGTACAAAGAAGTACACCCTATGGCCCATGGATGATACCATGCATTAGGGAAAATTTTAAGAACCTCCCCTAAATTTACAAATATAATAAATGGGCGAATCTCCATGGTATATAGGAAAAATGGAAGGAAATTTTATCAATAATATAATATGTATATATAATTTTTTCGCGAATCTCTCACCAGGCA